>WAAG01011904.1:0-59859 GCA_013390105.1 Tichodroma muraria | reverse complement strand
GTCCCTGAGCGAACGGAGTGGGGCGGATGGATGGAGACCGCCGGAGGCGGCTGTGGAGCGGGAGTTACGAACGCGGGGCCGGGGCCGTTCCACCTCGCCGTGGCTGGGGGTAGTCTCAGAGGCGCCCAGGAGGGACAAAGTGCTTTTAAGAAGATCCTTGTCTGCCAGGAGTCCTCTCCAGCCGGGCAGTGCATGGGGCACCCCGTGGGTAACAGCTGGGAAGATGCTTGCGTGCGTGTGTAGCGGCGCATCTTCGGAACACGTCGGAAACGCTCTGACTGCGTGTGTTCGGGTGGGAAGAGTAAGGAAAGGTCATTTATATCCGCATCTTGGGAGCAGAAGTGGAGTTGCCCCAGCTCCGGGTAGGCACAAGCTGGGCTGCAGCTGAATAAGCGGTTGTGCTGGGAAGGGAACTTAGTTTCGGGAGAGCCGGTGACGATCTCCCCTGGAGTGGCAGCACTGTAGTTGCAAGTGAAAAAAAGTTAACACGTCGGACAAAAGCTGGGTTTAGCTTTTTTTCCTTCTTCTTTCCAAGTAATATACGGCGGGTTTGAAACATCGTGTCTCTCTGATCCGCCTCAGCTGCTACCTGAGTCCCTGTTTATTTTTCAAAGCTCTTTAATGGAAGGGAGCCCCCTCGCAGCCCCGCGTCCTCCGGTTTGCATGTACCCGGCAGAAAGTTTCCATTGTTCGGGGAAGGGTTTGAAGCCTGTTTGCCAAAAAAGTGACAGGGGAATAAATGGACTTCGTGGAGGCTGGGGGGTGGGGGGCATTACTTTCATACCCCTTTTGGTTGAAGCTATAAATCACACCGGGGGTTGGGTTTGTTTTCAAGAAAGTCCTAATAAAACACCAGATTCTTAGTGTAACTCGTTTGGCTCATTTTTCACAGCCAAAAGAATTGATTTATGAGGCAGCATCGCAGGGACTTGGTCAGAGCAGATGAGGTCGGTGTGCGGAAGGCAGCGGGCAGCCTGTGCTGGCCACAGGGGTGCGAGTGTCCCCAGGTCCCTCTGGCTTAGCCTGAAGTGCATATTGGTGCTGTCACTTCAGGCACAGTCGATCCCCATGGGGGTGAGGAGCAACCTCGGTGGCTGCCTCAGTGGTCCCTGGGCTTCCACCCTCACCTTTAGCCCATAGCTGGGGTTGATGATGTGTTGAAGTGGTGCTAAACCCTTCCCGTGCTCTTAAGATACTTTTGCAAGTTAAAGCTTTGGGACGCTGTTGGAATCGTAGCAAGTGGCATACTCGGAGGTCACACGGAGGGGAGCATCCCTCCGGTGATGACTGTGAAGTGAAATCCCGAGGATTTCCAGGGGCTCCCCTGGAAATCCTCGGGACAGGCTCTCTTACCTCTCAGTCCGCTTTCTCCAAAGCAAAGGTGGCACTGTCAACTCCCGCTCTGCTCCCTGGAAGTGGGATTCCTCCCTGAACCAGGAGGGTTCCCGTCAACCCCAACACCTAGCAATGTCTTCAAGAGTTGCCCCATCACTGTGACCTGTTGAAAGCTCCTGTGGACGGGGACTATGAGGGGAGAGAGAGCTTTTCAGTGCCAGTGGCTATCCCACCATCTTCCATGTTCGTAGGGAAGCGTGAAGACAGTGCTGCATCCCAGCTCTGTGCCACAGCCAGCGGCTCTGTGACCGTGAGGGCACCCGCGCTGCCTGTCCGACCTGGGGGGGAAAAGGTTGTGCAAAAGAAACTGTAAAGAATATAAACCTTCAGAGCCAAGTAAAAACACATTTTACTTTTTCAGTCTATTTGAATTGAATGGTAAAAAGCAAATTCTTTCTCCTAGTCAAATGGGCCATGGGGTATTGGCTCATTACTGAGGGTTGTTGTTCGCTGGGCTTTGCATTTACAGTCTAAGGCCTTATTTTCCATAAAGGGGCTTGGAAGGATTTTTCCCCAGTGATCTAATTCTCCACACGGGGCTGTGAAGGCTATAACAGCTACTGCTTTGTGCCTATACTCAGCTACATAAAACACACATTGAAGGGAGGCATTCTCGAGGTATGTGTATGTTTGCTAATATGAATACTGGCTATTAGCGGAGGTGGAGGGGGTGCAGGTTTTAACATCTCCGCAGGGAGGTGTTCGGCTGTTGGCAGGAAGGAGGCAGATGGCGGGGCTGTTGCTGAATAGAAGCTAAACTAAAAACACCAGGGGCCTCATCTGGGCTGAGTTTCTCTTCTCTCCCGTTCCTGGGGCTGCTGCAGGAAGAACAATGTCAAATTTCCCCCTCNTTTTCTTTTTTTTTATGAATGAAAGTAAGAGAGGCGAGGCAGGATTGAATGTGTATGTCATTCAGGGGCTATGACAGAGATGATTAGGGAGGTCAGTGAACTCCTTTGCAGCCTTGAGCATGCGGTCACTCTATTCAGCAGCCACAGAATAGACATCAATATAAAAAAGCCCGTCCAATTTGCATTAGTATTCAGATAAAGATATTACTTCGTACGATTTGTGAATGTCAAGTAATGCTGGCTGTTTTCGTAGAGAGCAGCCCAAATAAACCAGTGGCATTTAACTTTTAAGAAATTCTTATAACCATCCTGTTTCCTGTAGCCGGCTTGTGTGTGTGTCTGCACATGGTATATGTGAAAAAGGCAATTTCTGGGCTCTTTAGGATTTGTATTGCACTAGTTAGCTGCTGAGGCTGAGTGCATTGAAAGAGTTGTATAGAGAGCTGCTAATGTTTGATCAGGTTTGTGCAGGAAGGGGAGGGGAGAGCTCTCCGAATCTGTCAGGAGCAAGAACCGAAGTTTCCTTGTGCAAGGAGTGGAATCGTCACCCAGAGCTAATACTGCACAGGTAGTTTTCTTGCCAGAAGAACAGAACAAGGACCATTTGGGGATTTTGCTTAAGTTTAATGGGAGGGCATGTACCAATTCCTGTGACTTCATTGTGTGGAAAGAAGTGGTGATGTGCCGGCTGCGGTGTTTTTCACGCAGCTGATGGCAACTGGGCTCTTGTAGCCTTCCAGCACGAGCTCAGCGAGGAGTCCAGGGTGTAGGGTACGCTGATCTGTGTCACTGCTTTGTGTATCTGAGCGTTTCAAAGTTCATCCTGAAATTATAGGGGTATTGAAGCGAGTGCCAAATGCACTGGCTGTTGCTGGAGCTGGCCTTGGGGTTTATGCGTTCAAACCCTCTGCAGAGTCTCTCATATGCTGATGGTGCTGCTTACTTTGTGCCCTACACCAGAAATGTTGTAGTTTCAGTGGGCAGCTGTGAGTGATAGTTTTGAGATTAAAAGCTGATTCATTTGTTTTCATGAACAGCAGCAGCTAAAGAGCTAATTAAGTCTTTAATATTGAGACTAGCATATTTTACTATATGCAATAAAATAAGAGGACGCAAGTAAATGATGATGGAACATACCTAGCAAACAGTCAACTAGAAAGTCTGTTCCAGTGCAGAGATGGACTCAATATATTCAATAGTAGCTGTATAACATGATGTCTTCTACACGTACTGACAAGAGTCACTCCAATTAAATCTGAGGATTTTTTCTTTTAATTTAGACTTTATTAGCAGCCGCTAAGTAGGAAGCATGATGAAAGTAGATCTGAAAATTGTGTAGCAAAGTGTTGATCTGCTAATTAAATCATGCAATTAAAGTAAGCCACTCTTGACTGGCATGTTAACTTTTACAACTCCCTCCAAAAAAATCCTCAGTGCTGTTTGGGAAGGTGAACCTGTCCTGACTAGATAAGAGTTTTGAAGTTAAATGAACACCAAAGAACTCTTGATTACGGCATTCCCACTGTATCCAGACTATGTCCATACAGTGGGACCCAATATGCTGGTTGCACAAAGCTGAAACTTTTCATAAAGCTGGAGGAGGGTCCCGCCCCCCCCTTCTGTAAGGCTGAGAAACAAAATTTTTCCTTTTAAAATATGGTCAATAACAGTGAACTTTGATATCCACCTAAATGCTTAGAAAGCTGTCCTTTCTGAATACTTACTGTATACATCTGCTATTCACTTAGGGATCCTAAAGGACAGGGAATCTGCCTGATTTCTGCGCAGTTAATAAGATTTTCAGTTTATACAAGCATTGGATCAAGATGTTTCTGACAGTGATCTCTCATTGGCATGCAGAGCTGTGACAAAAGGCATTTGCTGCACCTTAATTTCAGCTAAGGTTAGGGCATGGCCTGCTGGTAGCTTTTTCTGGCTGGTCATTGAAGTACGTAGGATTCAGTGCAGGAGCCTGAGCATGAGCCATTCGGTTTCATGGAGAAGTGGCTATGTTGCCATCATGGTTTAGCTTTTGGCAATTTTTACTATATATAAGGTATACGCATCAAGCTTGTAACAAATTCAGATGTTTATACTGAAAATAGAGTTGAAATTCTCTCCCCAGTTTTTCCCAGCTCAGCTGAACCTGATATATAGATAAACAATGAATCTGGCTATTTTTCTTATGTTTCCCTGTTTGAATAGATTTCTGTCTTGTCCCTCATGGGCTACATGCTCATAACTTTTCATGTGTCCTGGGAGTTTGTCTGACTCTGCATACCTGTTTCTTCCCTTTTTTCTGACCCTTAAAAACCAATCCAACCTTGAAATTGCCTGCTGTGACTCCAAGCCATTCAATAGAGTGGTTTGAAGTAGCTGTTTCGGTGTTTGCCGTTTCATCTCTTTTAACAGCGATTAGTGATAAACTTGATTCTACATGTACCAGACTGTACGCCAGAGAGGTTGGTGCCTGCTAAAAGTTTCCCTTGCACTGGGTTTTTCTTCGGCAAATGGGACTCCGGTTCAGCCCAGCCACTCATGGTATGTGGCAGCAGGCAGCCCAGACTGTAGGAGGAGTAAATCTGAAAGCACCTGTCTGCAAACGCTGGGCTAAAACCATGCCTGAAGATGCATACAAAGATGAAAGCACCTTAAAATACCTTGTTATACACAGAATTTTTTTCCTTGGCCTTCTGCATAGCTTATCAGTTTAGCAGTTTCCCCTCTTTTGGCTGTTTATCTGGTGGTCTTGTTAAAAAAAGACAAAACCACACTTTTTCTCTGAAGTAAAGCTGACTCCCCCAGTGTCTCCTTTCTCACACTCAGAGCTCAGGTTGCCAAATGCCATAGATGTTATTTAAAGCTCTGTATGTGTGAAGAAGGGCTTTTATTCCTGCAGTGAATGGTGTATTCCTGGTGTGCTTACCTGTAAAGTATCTGCTCCTTGGCTTGATTGACCAGGAAGTTTCTGCAGTATCAAAAGCAAACAAGAACTGTGAGATACCGGCTGAGTAAAACCTTTAGTAAACTTAGTAGTTAAAATGTGAAAGGTAATCAGATGTAAACCTGCCCTATTATTCTGATAGGCTATCAGGGCTTTTGCGTTCAGGTGGATAGGGACTAGCCAGGAGGTATCTGATCTGAAACTGCTTCAGTTTCAGATGGATTAATCTAAAAAAGGGGTGGTATTCATTGCAGAGGTGGAGGTAGGTCTGGTGTGTTGGCCTTACTTTCTCAAATTCAGAGAGCAAGGCAAGATAACGAGTTGGTTAAATAAAAAGGTTGCATTAAAACTTGGAAGTAGATCTCTTTATCACGCAGAACTGTATGCAAAACAATTGCCATGTGCTTACACGTTTAGCATCTGTGAGATTTTGGGGCTGTGCCATTTCTGCAGGTTGTGAGGGGTTAAAAGAATTAATAACTCAAGTGAGAAGGGTTCCAAGTTTTCGGGTGAGGAAAGGAGGCAGCCCAGGATCTCTCTGGGAGCAGGCACTGCTCCACAGGCTGCTGTTGTGTGCCAAAGGCTCTTCCCTGGGAACATCACAGCCACAGAACCCCGGCACTGCTGTTTGCACCAGTACAACCAGGGGTGTACTCTGACCTGGACTACCTGCAGATGTCACACTGACACACAGCAGCATGTCAGTTTGGATTTTTTCCCCTCATTTCCTTTTCACCCAAGGAGCCAGGCCATCAGTTAAGTTCCTTGAGTATGAGGCCTTTAGGGAAAGACAGTAACAGGCAATGATAGTGCACCATGACACGCCAGAAACCTCCAGAGGTGGCTTCCCAGCTGTTGCTTTTTCATCACTGATGAAAGTGAGTTTATCTTCATTTAAAACTTTTGCCTTGGAAAGTGAAGTGTTTTATAGTTGTGTCTTGATTTCACTAAGCTATGTTGTGCTGTTCATAAGGAATCTCACTAAATTATTTCAGCTGACGTAGTTGAATCAGTAAAGCTTTGGAGTCCAATGCTGGGTTATAAGGATTGGTCTAGTATCTAGAAGTAATGGACTTTAAGCATTTTGGAGATGACCTGGCTCGAGTTGGGTGTAAGGCAGACAGCAGAATATCTGGGTATTGCTCAGGGGCCAAACCTTGTAGTGGTAATTTGGTGCGTGGGTGGGTTCTCACTGATGCCAAGAGGGAGGAGTGAGGTAAAGTAACAGGCAACAAGGAGAGGACTTCACTGTCAAGAGAGTCCAAGGAGGGTGCTGAGGACAAGAGCATCTCTGGTGCTCCTCTCACAAGAGGCAGGCAGCACCTGGCTCTGTGAAAATGGGTAGCAGGCGTGGTCCTTGTAGCAGGACGGTGTCCCAGGAGCCATCTGGTCCCCAGTGTTGCTGGTGGTGCCTCTGCAGGGGAGATTTACTGGGGGTTTCATTGTGGTGCGTGGCAGAGGAGGTCATGTGAAGCCCTGGAGGTGTTTCTGTTCCACAGGGCACCGCGGGGTAACTGGCATCACCCTGAACTGACAGCTCATCCCCTATTGCTCACTCCCCCTGGGGAAGGTAAAATACACATCTGTGAAGGCTTTTCTTTGGAGTAAAAAGGAGCTACGGGAGATGTCTCTGTATCCAAATGATGAGGCCAGCCTTTCTCAACCTTCCACTTTCCCTGTCAGAAAACTGAAAAGGTTCCAAGAATTGCATTTTTAATTTTATTTTGATGCTTGACAGAGCTTGTAAAGATCCTTCATAGCAAATTTGGCTCCCAGTTTGGAGGGTCATTGCTTTCTTTAGGGGTTTTGCCATTCTCTGCTTCTTGTAGCCCTGTAAAAATAATAATGAGGTCCTGATCTTGCGCCTATTGAATCCTAGGCAAAAAAAGCCCCCATTGATTTCCAAGAGAGCGGGCTGAAGCCCTTCACAGATCGTGGTGGGAGCAGCTATTTAGCTTAGCATAAGCAGGGATTGTTTGGGAAGTTTTCTAATGACCCAAACATTTTAACAAGCAGAGGAAACTCTGGCGAGTAAAAGGGCTCCCAGTTTGGGGGTGGAGATCCCTGGAACTGGCTTTCAGTGACCTCCCATTCCTCTTTAACCAGCTGTAACACAGACCTTCACTTCCCATCTTGCTTGTTGTAACTCCAGCTTCGATGGGAGCCCGGGGCAGCATCCCAGCGCGAACGCCAGCTCCAGAGGCAGCGGTGACGGCCATGGCCCGGCTCCCCCGTGCCTCTGTTCCGAGCCCTCTGTGGGGCTGAGCTGCCATGCTGGCCGCTGTCCCCTCATTTGCCATCCTCGCTGCCATTTTATCAGTGTCACCAGCCCCAGCGCCATGAGCTGTGAGCCGCACAATGTGCCAGGAAAGTGTTAATAATCCCCCGTGGGGGTCTGCGGGTGAGCCTGAGCCCTGGGACCCTGCACCACACAGGTGCCCGTGGAGGAGCTTTCCTGGCGCTTCCTCGGCAGACAAAGCACAAGAAAAAGTTTTCCCATAGGATTGTTCTTTTTTTATTTTTTATTTTTTTTTTAATAACTGCGCTTTCATGGGCGAGACTCAAGTACAATTCCCTCCCAGCAAAATACTTCAGCAGCTTGTGTGGAGACTGTAGGGCCTGAAAGAACCGGTGATTTCATTTTTGTTTCAAATTTTTTTAGTTTCTCTCTGTAGATATCCCCAGGAAAGCATTTTGTTTCTAGCCAGTAGCAGGATCTGTGTAAGATGAGCCAAGATGTGCCTTGGGAGATGGGAGTATCACAGCTAAAAGTGAAGAGGAGAAACCAATTGCAGTGAGAAGGTTAAGGAGTTCTGAGTATGCCCTGACAATTAGCATGTTCAAGGGAAGATAAATCCTCAATGAGCCTTTAATTAAAAGAATGATTGGAATTAGGCATAGTATGATCTCTCCTGATCAGTATCATGAGTATCTGTATGAGTTAAGTATTTCTGAGGAGGGAGAAAAACACCAGATTTTAATCTTCCTTTGGTAGCCGATATGTCTGCCTTTTGCAAGGGCATATTTCTCCCTGTCTTGGAGTACCCAGGCTTGTTGACAGTAAACAACTGTCACTTGGCAGTTTATGAAAGAAGAATGTTTAAGAAAACATGTCCAGTTTAAATAGTTATGTTAATAGGCTGGGGATTCATGCAGAAGTGAGGGAATCTGGTAACTGGAGGTACATAAATTAGCTGGTATTTAGAACCATAGGGTCATGGAATGGTTTGGGTTGGACGGACCTTAGATCTATCACCTTATTCCAACCTCCAGTATTCACTGTGTAAGAAAAGAGCTGAATGCAGTTGGGGGAGAAAAATTAAAAATACTTTTCATTTTTACAGTCAGTGTGTTATGCATGAATTCACAGCTTTCTGTGAAAGCATAATTTTTTTTCCAAACAAAATTCCGAAAGCTTCTTTCTTCCAGCATGTGGTGGGTTGGGCCCTGGGAGGCCCCTGTGTGGGATGAGCTGCAGGGCTGGGAACCCAGTGCTCCCACTGAGTGGCCCGAATGCTGCTCCAAGCTCCACAGGCAACGTTTGGACCTTGCAGCTGCCCTTCCGTGTCCACAGCCTTTGCCTCGCAGGGGTGATCGCAAGAGGAGGCTGCAAGAAAACTTTGCCTCCTGATTTGTGAATTGATTAATTGCAGAAAGGAAGGGGTGGGGTGGGGAGTGGGGGGAAAGTAAGAAACAGCAGATGGTGTCCTCTCTGCATCCCTGCCCGAAGCTGCTTCAAATCCATCACCCACCTTCTTTCGAGTTAAACACTGGTGGATGTAGTGAGGGATGAGCGAGTGCAAAGCGTTTGTTCCAGCTCAGCCCAAAGTCATTGGTGTCAAAATATAATGAGTAGGGCCTGGTGTTAGGCACTTGAAAAATGTAATCAAGTATAAAAAATATGTTTCAGGCTTTCCAAGCTCCTGGTTTACCTAGCTTGGGAAGAAAGGTGTAAGTGGCTAATGGGGGATACTAGCATTAGCTTTGAAGATACTGGGTAAAACCACTCTCCTGCACTCCAGCTGCCATCCTAGGATATTATATAAATGCAGTAAATACCAGAGTACTCTGTTACAGATACTTTCTTTCAGCCTATGGCATCTTGACAGCAGCACCTTCACTTGCCCTTGTTCCAGTTAGGTCAGAGAGCTGGAGGAGCAAATGGGAACCCCCAGAGTTCTGACAAAAAGGTCACACTCAGTTTTCTTTTGTCCAGCGGTTCAGTTAGTATTGCCATTATTTGAACTAGGAGGCAAAGGAAACCCAAACACCAAGCCTCCTA
This sequence comes from Tichodroma muraria, assembly GCA_013390105.1. NCBI lineage: Eukaryota > Metazoa > Chordata > Aves > Passeriformes > Sittidae > Tichodroma > Tichodroma muraria. The sequence continues at coordinate 50,387 of WAAG01011904.1, read as the reverse complement.
CTACAGAAATGCTTTGCAATCTGCCCAGTCAAAAATGAAAATAACTCCTGGAAAGTGTTAATGGAGTTGTGCTGGGGCTCCAACCTGTGAATTATTTAGTGAAGGAATGAGATTTCTGCCTCATTTTTAAGTGCAGGCATGCTGGCATGCTTGGATTCGAGGAGGCAGTGGGCATCTGCATCACGAAAGTCTTCTTGAAGGAGAGGGAAGCACAGAGGTGGCAGAGGGGACAGCAGGGGTTCTCCTTTGCCCTGTCCCCCTCAGTACAGGGACAAAAAGGGGCAGGTCTGTACCCACCACTGCGGTCTCCGTGGTGGGTCGCTGCCTGATCCTGGGTCTGGTGACCCCATGCAATGCAAATCCTTCCTGTAAGGAGTCACCTGCGTGCTCTGAACAAGATTGTCTTGTGAGTGGAATGTGTTAGTTCTGGCAAAAAAATGCCTGAAACCTCCTCAGGTGCTTTCAAAATACATGTAAATGTTTGAAGTAGAGGTTTTCTCCCTCGCTGTCCCCTCCTCCCAGTGCACAGCAAATGAAGTGCAGACAAGAGGTGCTGTCTTTGCAGGAACGACTTCACCCAGTGCTTAAACCCGGCTGTTTTGGGCATGAGAAGGAGCAGTTGGAGGGGTGACAATGGGATGTCTCAGGGCAGGCAGGAAGAAAAGATGGCCCTGAATTAGCTACCCACCCATGAGACAGAGGGCGGAGGGGACAGAATGCTATGTGCAGCTCTTGTACCATTTTTGGGTTATACATCAAGGAGGTTGTCCAACTTCATGTCTTCATGAGTAGTGCAAGGTGGTGGTTCATCCCACCCAAGGGAGCAGGGCAGGAGCTTAGCTTTGGTGCCTGACTTTCAGACAAACCCAGCCCCTTGGTGGCTGCTGGGCTCAGTTTTTATCATCTGTATCTTCCACCTGACAGAGAGAAGTGGCTCTTTCTGCCTTGGCTTGCCTGCTGCACTGACCATCCTTGCCATCACAACAGCATCCTAATTCGTAGAGGCTCATTTGCACAGAGAGGAATTTATAAGTGTTTCTGGTGGGGGAAGGAAAGGAAAATCTGGAAGAATCAGAGTCAGAAGGATGGGGAATATATCCCAAAGTGCCTGTGGTAGGTCCCTGGTTCATGCAGGTAGGACCAGCTACGTCATCTTGCAGGAAGGTGGAAATAGCCCTCTGCAGAGGGTCTGCATTTCCTTACAGCGGTGTTAAACTATCTTCGCATAGAGGTATCTACCCTGCTTCTGGAATTTCTGGATCCTAATGTAGTGCAGGTTGTAGATGATTATTTGGGAGCACTAAAACTGCTTCTAGGCACTGGGAACCAAGACACGCATGACTTCTTTGAACTTTCTCTTAATTTGTAAAGTGGAGTCCAAACCCCTCTGTAATAGATACGGTTACAGGAGACCATTAAAAGGTCCCTCCTGGTGAACCTGATGCCCTGGTGCTGCTGCTGGAAGTGATAAACCTCTGCATTCAGGTTGGATGGTATGCGATGCCCTGCGCGTATGCATGGAAGCCGGTAAGTCCTGCTAATTTAGGGATTGTTTTCCAAGTCTGTTTTCTATAACCCTGTAGACTTAATACAAATAAAGAACTAAGTTTCCTGTGAGAAGGGCAGAACAAGCACTAAGCGCAGAACAAGCGCTAAGCGTGGGATTTGAATGCAGAAAGGTGAAAACACAAATGTATACAGAAACAGCAAGTCAAACAAGCTGAAAAAATATTGTAAGGTTGATTTAACAGAGCAGTGAACTCAAAGCTGTCTAATCCCTTTAGCAGCCTTCTTTAAAGAGGAGAAATAAAAGAATTTTTGGCATTACTTTTCTTTGCCATCTCTCACAGCTCTTTCTAATAATGCTTAAGGATAAGATTTGAATTTAGCGCAAGGACAGAGTTTTGCAGCTTTAGTTAGAGGTGTTTTCTAAATAACAAAATCTTCGTGCAACGTTAAAGTGGATCAGGCTTCCTGAAAGGAGATTACTGTTAAATTTCTCCAACTGGGGTACCTGGCACCTAAATCTCACTTGAGACTCTGAAATAACAAGCTTGGTTTTGAAAGATGCTGAGCCAGGTCAGGCTCTGCATTTAAATCGCTTAAGCACTCTCAAAATCTGGCTATTCATTTTGATGCATAGATATGGATTTCTGGGCTTAATCACCACCAACCTTTGCATTTCAAATGTTTGACCTTTGTTTTCTTTACTAAGTATGCAGACAGAGCAGCCCCCAAATTATTATTATTATTTTCCCCTTTTACGCAGCTGAAAATTGCCAGCAGAGAAGACCTGAAGTTCTACATTTTATTACTGAGAAATAGGGATCTTTGAAAAATAGCATTTTATGTTACTCAAGGGAAACTTGCAAAAATGGGAATATTTTCTTATTTTCATTCACGTGAACATGATCTTTCATATATTTAATAGCCACAATCAGTTGAAAAAAACCCACCCAAACTACCCTAAACCTTTGCCCTCTCTTAATCCCTGTACAAGAGGGATTTTTTTTTTAAGATGTGCTTTTCTCCCCCCTGAAATAAAGGCAATTGATAGGGTCATAAACAAATACCAAACATTAAGTCCTAATCTCCATATAGAGGAGCCTGACCCTTTTTATGGAGAGAGAGGGTAGAGGGAGGAAACAGGGCCAGGAGTTTCAGGTTTAATGCTTATTAAAGTTTTAGTGGGTGGGAAAATGCAATCAATAAATTTTGTTTAATGCCTCAGAACTGGTGTTAGTTTTCACTAGCTACACCGGAGAGTAGTTTTCATTTTGAAACTAGGACACTCGTAGTTGGAATGACAATTAATGTGGAGTGAATATGGTCCCAGTTGGAAGCCGATTTTTTGAATAGCATGAGAACTCCCCCCACCTCCCTGCCTTGGCTCCGAAGTGGAGTAGCTTCCGTTTTTAATTAGCAAACCCGGCAAAATTTAGCTCATTGTGTCTTTCTGATCCTTTGGCCCAGTGGATAGCTTGGATTTCTCCATCTTGCTGTCTTGAGGCTGTTCTTTTTATTTTTTTCTTCAGTTTTGGTGCGGGAAGGAAAGGGGGGTTTTAGGATACTTAGGATTAAAGTCATTGTTTGGGGGTATTTGCAGCCAGCTGCCTGCATTAAATGAAGATTAGAGGAGTGCGCATTAAAAGTGCAAGGGAAATGCGGAGGACCTGGGATTTGGGAGCTGCATAGCTGTGAACCGAAGGGGAAAGGTTGGGGCTTTATGGCAGATTTTTTTCTGATGCCATGTGATCTTAAAGCCCACTTCAGAAAGCATCACAAGTAGCTTCCAGGGCAAAACTGGCTTGGGAATTGGAAAGGGAACAGGAATGGGAACAGGAGCATTTGCATCCCTTAAAAAGTCCCTCTGAGGTAAACCTAAACTTTTGAGCCTGGGGAGCTTATGTATTTCTTAAAAATTCATCTGCAAGAGTGCTTGAGAGGTGGTGAAATTTTTACAGAACTGACCAGGTAGCTGAAAGCCCACCTTGGAGGTCAAAAATCCAGCATAATGAATCTTTGAAGGATTTTTGGGAAGGAAATGAAGGTATAGAGAAAGAGCCCAGGAAAAAAATAACAAGAAGAATCATTCAGCGACATTATAAGAAAAGTTTAAAAATATTTCCAAATATACAGCTGCTCTCCTTTTCCTATGCTTTGTGGAGCAGTCATTTGTGTAAGCTGTGTCCTTGTAGCAAACTCTGCTAATTGCTTGGGGTGTGTCGACTACAAAACCCCTCCAGGTAACCCTGCCCAGCGAAGCAGGAGGGATGCCGTGGTGCACTGATGCTGAAGAGCACAGGTTTGCTCAGGGCCTGCCTCCACAGTCTAGCAGGACCAAGTTCTGCTCCACTGGAGTCTTGAGGGCAAGCTTTGCCCCCATCTGTTGGGGTGCTGGGAAGCCTCATTCTGTGCCTCAGTTTACATAGCTGCTGCCACTGGCTTTGAAAGAGCTTGTGGTAGTTGCTTGCTTGCTGCAATGATGAGGGTTTTTGGACTTCCTTAGGCATGTAGAGCAGAAATGTAAAACATCAGCCGCTTTGTGGTGGGATCTGTCTGTCAACATCAAGCTGGGATGCCCCTGCTGTGCTGAGCAAAAGCTGAGGCCAAGTTGGCCACTGCTCTTCAGAGGCAGCAAGAGGCAGACACCGAAAGGACGACAGCACAGTCTCTTGTGCCCCGCCGAGGATCAGCCCAGTGACTGTCCCATCACTCTGCCTTGAGCAGCGAGCGGTGTGGGGGTGGTCTGTGTGACCTGTGGGTCAACAGCTGCAGGATTGCGCTCATCGTGCCAGGCTGGGGCTGATGTCACCCCCACCGTGAGCGTGGGCTGCTGAGAACTGATGCAGCTCATTGCTGCCCTCCTTGAGGGAAGCGCAGAGACTTTGGCACCTGGGAGAGCAGGAGCCATCTGCATGGGCATCCTTGAGCGGGAGCTAGGAGCTCTCCCAGCCTGGGGACCTCAGCTTGCCCATGCCGCCTCCCATCCGCTGCTCCCTGTCTTGGGGGACCATTGGTGAAGCGGAGACATTTCATGTCAGTTCTTTTATTTCTGTAAGAAAAGTTCAACACAGAACTCTGAGCTAACTAGATACGTATGAGTGGTCTTTGCTTCCCTGTTTTGAGTGGGGAACCAAGTGTTTGGTTGTACAATCTGTCCAGATTTTAAGGAAAACTCTCCATCACTGCTTGTTCCTGCAACCCAGCAATCCCCAGCTGAAGGATGTCCTTGGGACCAGTTCTGTGCTCTCAGGAGCAGCCAAAGCTTTGTGCCTCTTGGAGGGATTTACCTTCCCATCTTTTTAGGTGTAGTCAGGAGACCCTTTTGATTTTTTTCTCTGGTGGGTTGTTTTTTGTCCTCCTCAGGACTTCCAAGTGTCAGAGGGAAATCCTCCTGGCCAAAGTGTTTTTGTAACTGTTTTAGTTTTGTGACAGTTTATTTCTTTAAACTCTCTGTGCCTGAATTGGGTGATCTAAGAAAACAGTCCATTAAAAGGAGGATACTGTAGAGTCCTGATGAATCCTGTTTTCTACTTGGCCGATGGAACAGAAAGCTAATTGCCAGTAGTAAATCCATTCAAAGGAGAGCTGGAGGGAGGGAGAAAAGCTAATATTCCTCCTTGAATGCCATTTAATCTCTGAAACCTTTCATGCAGATGTAAATTAGGATTTGCACAACAGAGTCAACAGTTGCTCCGTAGATAAGGCAGATTTGCAACATCTGCTTTTTCCATTTTGGAAGCTCTTCCAAAGTCGCTGTCTGGGATTGCCAAGCTAAACAGTAGAGATTTTTTTAATTCCCTTCCATAATCTCTTGATTATAAAGGAAGCTGCATATGACAGAACTAAACCTGGTTATTGTTCTGCTAATTCTCTAGGAAAAAGGTTTGCTTTTCTCCTAAAACAGATCTAAGAAAACCCCCATGGGGTGGTAACACAGTGCAGTTACTTGTTAATGTCTTTGAAGGAAATGTCTGGTAACAATTGCATAGGTCACTGCAGTGCAAATACAGTACAAACAGTCTACTTTGCGTTGTTGTTGTTGTTATTATTATTATTATTATTATTATTATTATAGCTCTTTCAAGCTTTTCCAGGAGAACTGCCTCCTCCCAAGCAAACACTTGCACTATATGAAAGATGAAGTGGTACCTTTGAGTGATCTGGTCTAGGGGAAGGTTGCCTGTGGCAGATGTGTTGGAATGAGATAATGTTTGCGATCCCTTCCAATGCAAACCATTCTGTGGTTCTATTATTCTGTGAAATAATGGAGGCAAACCCTTTTCACATATGATTATCTAAAGACATATTTTTATATCACAGTTTAGACTTTTACAGACACAGATATTTTATTTTTGCAGTATTTTATTTCTGGGTGTGAGCCCCACTGAGCAAGGGAGATAACCCAGCAAAACACCACTTTGGGAGGTGATACTGCTTCAGCAAAGCATCCTGTGCTGCTGTGATTGCCAGAGTAAGCCCCTTCTTCCCAGGATGGCTGCAGCCTGATGACACTGGGAAGTGTGGTTCAAGAGGGGTCTTGATCTCAGAAGGGGAGAGGAGGGGGAGGAAGAAAAAACAGAATGTAATCCTTTTTATTCTTATAAATAAAATATTATAGAAAACATATACACAAAATACTTTATATAATATCATGCATATGTTTGATATATTTGCTGTGCCAGGCTGGTGAGGTGCCTTTTGGGGTGAGGTGGCCGTAGCCAGACAGGGATGTTTCACTTCTGTCACCTTTNTATAAAATACCCCTGTATTTTCCTGTAATTTTCCTGATTATACCCCTGTATAATCAGCTCCCTGCAGAGCAGTGAGGGTATGCACAGAGCGGACCACTCCCTCGATCTTACCTGCCCTGAGAAGGCAGGTTCCTGGGGAAACAGGTGATCCCACAGTCTTATCATGCCCACCTCTCACAGGGGCTGCAGGGCCCGGGGCTGGTTTGGAGGTTTTCAGTATTCCCCCAGGGCCTGTCTGCCTCTCTGGGAGGAGACAGGGAATGGGGATGTGGTTCCTGTAGGGAGGTGACACTGAGGCCACTTGTCACTTTTCCTGGCTACTTTTTAGATTTAGATGGTCTTAAATTAACAATATTTGGCAAGGAAAGTGTTTTATTTCCCTTCTGGGAAGTTTGCTCTTCCCAGTGCAGAAGTCCCAAGGTGGGATGGGGAAGTGACTCTGTCCCGAGAACAGCCACACAGGTATTGTGAAAAACACCTGAATATTATTTACTGGGTGAATAATACTCTGTTAAAACTGGCAGGACACTTACTTGGAATAAACCAGGGCTAAATATACTGGACACAGTGCTGGTCTGAGTCTGGAGATAGTGTACATGCTCTTTGCCACCATGGCTGTGTTCATCCCTCTAATACTGGAGGTTTTCATACACCTCCAGCAATTATTGACCAGCTTGCTGGCTGGGACCTTGATCCCCCTGGGAATGGGATAAAAAACTCAACAGGAGAAAGCTCTGGCATGGCTGTTGCTCCGTGATCCTATAATGTATCCTGTCACGGTGGATTTGGTGCAATAAAATACATGGAACAAGAAACGATTTCAAATTAACCTGAAGAGAGAAATGCATGGAGCACTGCTGTCTCTGTGCTTGTTAACATGCCAAATACAACTTGTCCAGCTTGATAAGGGAAAAATATGATCCGCTTAGGATTGAGCCTTAGTCCATTCCAGCACTGGGCTGTGAAGCAATCCTGAAAAGCCTCTTGGGGATTGCCAGGGTTCATGGTGGGGTGAGGAATCTCTTGCTGGTGGTACTGAAAGTTATGTGCCTCGAGTGCTCTGGGGGGGAGTCCTGGTGTAGTTAGAGTTGTGTGGTGGATGTTCAGTTTGAGTTGTGTGGTGGGTGTTCCCCTGCTGCGGGATGCCCACTGGAGGAAAAGGATGATGATGATGATGGGGGATGCACGTATCCCACCAGAGCAGTTCCTCAGGAGACCCCTGAACGCTTTGGTGTTTGAAAGTAGGGTTGTGGGAAGTTATTCGAGGAGAAAAATCGAAGGTGAAGAGAAAGAAATTTTCTGGAGCCAGAACCCCGCACCCTGTAGGTGACATGGGACCCTGTGCCTCCCTCAGCCCTCACTGTGAGCCTTTGCTGCTCAGGAGCAGTCCCCAGCAGCATCTGGAAATAGTCCCTGACACCCGGGAGGGAATCAGGAAGGCTCTAGGTTGGTTTGGTTTTTTTGGGGGCTGTAAGCAGCCCAGGAATATCCCACCACCCTCCATCTCCTCAGTGGCCCAGGGGTAGCCTACCACCCTCCACCTCTTCCTCGTCCTTTCGTGCCTGAGTAAGAAATAACTTGAAAGCAGCATGCGTTAAAAATAAAACCAAAATAAAACATTTCCAGGCTCAGCCAGAAACAAGTATTGATGTCTGAGAGGAGCAGACAGCTGATGGAAATACTGACACACTTAAGTACTTGGAGCTGTGAACCACACGGAAAGTGAATTATTGCTGGGATGAGCCAAGCAGCTACAGAGATGAAGTATCTTATCCTTATAAGTGAATACATACAAAAGCATTTCAGCATTGCTGGGCCAACTGCTCCTCATTGTGGAAGGTGTTTCCAGACAGTTGCTGCTGTTTTGCTCTTCTGAACAGTTTAAAAATGGTCTCTTTCTCTGTAGTGTGTTTGCTTCGAGCGGTGATGATGCTGCAAGTGCTGATCTCCATCAGATGTGTCTCTTGATGGTTCTCAAGTCATTACTGCATTGGCTAAACTAATAATTCATTGAATTTTAGTCATACCTTGGGAGCCCACAACCCAGATTGCCTCTTTCTCTCAAAGAGCCCGTTAAAGCTGCAAATGTGTTAATCCCTGCTGTGCTGGCAAGTGTCAGAGTGGGTTCCTGTAACCCCTACATGAGTTAACTCCCTGGTAATTTATACCTGTGTGTCATGGTTTAACCCCATCTGGGAACTCAGCCCCACACTGCAGCTTGCTCACCCCATCTCAGAGGATGGCGGAAAGAATTGGAAGAGTAAAAGTGAGAAAACTTTCAGGTGGTGATAAAGACAATTTAATAAGAGAAGCAAGGGCTGCACACAGAAGCAAAGCAGAACAAGGAATTAGTTCACTACTTCCCCAGGGCAGGTGTTCAGCCATCCCCAGGACAGCCGGGCTCCCTCATACAGTGACTGAGAAAGACCAATGCCACCACTTCAAACAATCCTCCCTTCCTCCTTCTTCCCTCAGTTTTATTGCTGGGCGTGTCATATGGTCTGGAATATCCCTTGGATCAGCTGGGCTCAGCTGTCCTGGCTGTGTCCCCTCCCATTCTTTTATAGCTGGAGAGTTGGCCTCAGTGGGGGCAGCTTCATATCTCCTTCATGTCTCGGTGTCTCTGGTTGAAAAGGGGTTGGAAACACCAGGCACTTGCAGCTGGAAGGCAGGAAGGAGATGCTGGACTCTGGCCACCCTGTGAGAGATGTGAGCTTTGGTTCCCTGCTTTGAACTCCTGCTTTTTTAAGCATGGAAATGAGACTCTCTGTGCTTTCAGATTTGTCTTTGTACTTGAAAGCTATATAAGGAATGAGAGTAAGAATTGGTTCTCCAAGTCGCAGTTGGCAAAGTGCTTGAAAGCATTTGAGTGCCCATTTAAATACTTTGTGGAGATCTCCAGTTTGGGTCCTGTTTATTTTTTAAGCCATAAGTATATAAACAAAACAGTTAACAGAAGTGAGATTAAGACCGTTAATAGTGTTCTCCTTTTAATTCATTACTGCATCTTTCCTGAGATTATGCCCAGTCAGTAGGAATAAAGTCACTAGAACCAAACTTTGCATCACAATGTCTGCTGGAGACCGACTGGGGAGATTGTGAGTAGAGATGTCAGAAAAAAAAAAGTTATCAGAAACAAGAGGTGCTGCTTCATTCCACAGGAGAAGCTTGAGACCCCAGTCCATCTGGTGAGTCTTACTTTCCTCTTCATTCCAGCATTCCCTGTATACATTTTATAAAAATTCTTTGTTGCTTTGTCATTAACCCAGGTTCATTATGGTTTTCAAAAAAAGAGTTACTTCCTTTTAAATGGCTAACCAGTACAGTTTGGCCTGTGCTTAGTCTGGGCTTGTTCCTGTTCAGTAGGTTTATAGTACAAAAGCCAAAATATACAAGGCTTGATCATTTGGCAAACAGCTTTGGTAGAATTGTGTTTTGTGTGGAGGGGTTATACAGTTGTGTGGGGTTTGCTTTCCAGTAGATTAAATTAGCAAGGGGTTCCATCAGAGTTAGACCAGTACTCAGTCTTGCAAGTGCAGAGCTGTCCACAGTGCTTTTTAATTTGAAGCCAAAGTTGGCACCAGTGAAAAAATCCTCATAGTCTAGAAGAAGGAAGAAAAAACTTGAACAGTTAAACCAGAATATTTCTTGACCATATTTTCTCCAGAGATACATCCCAGTTGGGAAGAGACCATGGGTGAACACTCAAATGTAGCTGGTCTGATAGTGGGAGATTCTGCATAGAGCTCAGTCTTCTTTTTTTATTTAATAAAAGTATACATTTTCAGGGAAAAATTTTATTAAAAGGGAAAAAAAACCAACACCCTAAATCTTTGACTGCATGAACACCACAACATTCTGGCCAAACTGTAAAATATTTGAGTTGGAATTACTGCCATGGTATGTGGAAAGGTTCTTTGTAATCCCAATGAGTGTGGGCTTTGCCTCCTGCGAGACAATACCTCCCATGAAATACCACCTTTTCAGGCTCCCAGAATTCTTTCTTTCTACCCTGAAAGGCTATTGACTGCAACATTTTTATGTTCTAAATCTTTATGTTTATACAAGAATAAAAACATGCGTGACAAGAAGAGAAAAGCACTACATTTTTCTCTTATAGCCTGCTCCAGCTCTTTCACCTCAAGGCAAAAGAGCAGCCTGGAGCCAATGCTACATCCCTCAGGTATTTGGAGCTGCTTACTTGCATTGGTTTCAATTTGAAGTCATAATCTATGAATATGTCTTTGGTTCTGCACTTTTGTTGCACACAGAATAATTTCAGCAGGAAGCTAGTGATGGATTCATTTATTTTAGCTATTCCAGCCTTCCAGAAGCTACTGCATCTTCTGTCCAGCTTTCCATCTGTTTCCTTCAGCCCACAGATGTTGCCAGTCACATAAGAAATTTGGTTTATGCCCTGTTCTGCTCCTTATATCCTGCCCTTGCTGGGTCTTATAGGGGTTGTGAACAGACTCACGGGAATAAACAAAAGGAGGTGCAGAGACTGAGCTGTGAACTTGCCAGAACACACTTACTTCTGCCAGATCACCCCCTCACCTGCAGCACTGGGTGTTGCAGTGGCCCTTCTAGAGGTCTATGTTGTTTGTTGTGATGCGCCTGGTGGGGTGGACATGTTTTGGTTGCTACATGGTCAAAGACATCCCGGTAGATCAGCCAGAGACCTGTCTGTCTTTGCACAGCTACCTGCCTATGGCAGGCAAGGGGGAGGTCTGGGCACATGACCTCACAGTAGAGCAAATACAAGATATGCTTTTTTTTAAAACACCTCTTCTGTCTCTGACACCTGCTCTTATTTATTCATCTCCATTTCTTTCTCCATTTGCAGAATACTTGAGGAGCGAGACCGCCTTTCTGGAAGAGTTGGTGTTTGGAAATGGAGATACCATTGAACTTTCCTGTAACACCCAAGGCTCTTCTGTGTCTGTTTTCTGGTTTAAAGATGGTATTGGAATTGCACCTACCAACAGAACTCATATTGGACAAAAACTGTTGAAGATAATCAATGTGTCATATGATGACTCGGGGCTGTACAGTTGCAAGCCAAGGCATTCCAACGAGGTCCTGGGAAACTTTACAGTCAGAGTTACAGGTATGTGCAGAAATACAGCTGTTTCAATGGTTTTCTATTTTAATTTTTGCCCTTTCACATGTTCAGCACAGCTGGTGGTTTGTGGTGTTTGTGTGTCCTTGGAAGGTCTGTACCTCCCTGTAACTCCTGACAGTGATTAGACTGGCAGAACAAACCAGCTGAAGAATGCTTGCGTGTCCATACCAAATGTTGAAGCTTGGTGTTACTACTGAGAGAGACTTAGGGTGCTAGTCAGATTAAATCTCAAATCCCCCCAACACTCAAATAGATGCAATGCTACATGTGCCTTTGAAGTCTTGTGAGCGAGTGAACTGTGGCTCACAGGGGTTAACCGTTTTCCATGTTATGTGACAAATCAGTGGCAAAATTGTACATAAAAGCTGGAAGTTCCTGAAAACTGTTTCTCTGTTGTAGCTGATACATCTCTGCCCTCCATAACAGTTATCACAAATTGCTGGCTTGTTTTAGAGGTAGCTTATCTGTAAACTGCATATATCCAAAATATGTGCTTCATCGAAGTTACTTATTGGGATTCATACGTTGCAAATAAGTTCTGTGTTAGCAAAGCACATGCTGTCATTTGCCTGGCCATATTTTTTGTTATGAGGACTATAGAACAGAACAGCTACAAGCTGTCCAAGCCTGGATCACTAAACACAGAGTGCCAGAAAAATCTGTTGTTTCCAGATAGCTAACTACTAACACAAAGTTCATTTTCATGATTTCAGGGTGATGCATTGGTAGATGGATATCGTCACTGTGAGCAGATAGAAAACCTCCTGATCACAGGTTAAAAGCCTGAATTTTCAGGAGAATTAGCCCCTTGTGGATCTCAGGTTTTGAAAACTTTCATTTGCTCTTGTACTGTTGGAGCTTTTTCAAGAATCCTTGAATAGCAGGTCCTTTCTCCAAAAGTTGAGTTCCCTCAAAAAGTAAGAGTCTCTGTCTGAAAACCAAACACAGAGATGTTTGTGACTGTGAATCACATCCACTCCATAAAGAGCTTTCTTGTGCAATAGCATTTTGTGTGAGGGAAAACCATCGTGAGAATAAAAGCTCGTTTCACCAAGCCTTTAGCAACATCTGCTTTTTATTGAACGTTACTGAGATTGCCGTAAATGCTTCAAGGTCATATCAATTAAATGGTTAAAGAAGTATTTGGCCCTTGAAAGGCTTTCTTTAACTAGGTACGATTATTGGAACTATCCAGCTAACTGCAGGTTGTTAGAAATGTTACTCTCTCTTTTTTTCCTAAGTGACATGAAAATGCTTTTGAGTTCAAGGGGCAGCAGGGAGGCAGGAGAGGGCAGCTGGTTACATGCTCAAATGAAACAGCTGCCAGCCCCAAAAGTTTGTAAAGTGAGAAATTGTTTTTAATAGTGGAAGGACTGATAATCCTCTGCTTTTAAAAGGTATAAGCCCCTGTATTTTTCCTCTTCACTAATAATAGCTAATAACAGCTTAAGAACTATCGAGTAACCTGAACCTTCTTTCTGACAACGTTATGAGTCTTTGATTCTATTAGCCCACTGTCATTACCACCAAAGTGCTGGTAATGTGGGAGCCTCCTTCTCAGCTGTCAGCAGCACTTGTTTTAAACTTTGAAGCCCTGCTTTATGTGGCAATAGTGGCACCTCTCATATACTCAAAATATTTCTTCATAATTAGTATTGATTGCTCAGCATGGCACTGCAGAGATGAGATTGTGATCAGAGATTTGTGTCCCCCAATTCTTGAAGGTAATGCCAGCAATTAGATCAGGTATCTTGTCACATGTTCATGGAGGTATCTGATGTTTGGGGCTGGAGTTATTCTCTGTGTTAAACTGATTTAAAGCTGTACTAACAAACTGGAATCACTCTGATCTGTGTTCTTAAGTGAGCAAAACTATGCTACGTGAGTTTGGAATAGCTGATCCACACAGAAGTTCCATTTTGAGAGATTCTTCCAGGTCCTAGGGCCATATCAGGACTTTCCTACACAGGGCCATGAGATTTGAGTCTGCAACAAACTGACTGTTCTGCAGTGACTCTGGCTGTGCACAGGGGCATATTTGATGCTGGAAGCAGAGCAAGTAGATTCTGGAGCTGGCATTCAAGGGCTGAGAACCAGGCTGATTAATAGCAGGATTTGATCTCTTTAAAACTCCTCCCTTGACTGACAAGGGCTTGAGTGTTTTGCTAGTTTACAAAAAGGAACATACTGTTGCCTAAAAACCTGAGCACTTGGAAAGGATTGTGTAGAGGCTGCACACCCAAACTGATATCCAGCCCTGTTGGCATAGGCTCCATTTCTGCAACCATTTCATGCACAGGGCAGCCTTTGGATTTAGTGGCTGAGCAGCATCCCTGTGACGAGCATAGACTGCAGGCTGGTACCAGCAAACAGAGCTTTCAAAATAACTAAGGCCAAGCATTACAGAACAGGTGACTGAACAAATGAAGTCCATTTTCATTCATAATTAAAGCCCTTTTGAGCAGTTCTTGCCAATACTCAACAACTTCTGCAAAGGATTACTGTTTTAGTAAATGATAAACAAACAGCTTATAATTCTTAGTCACTTTTTGAAAAAGGTGAGGTTTTAGTAAGCTGAATAGGACAGTAGCTATGAATACAGGATATTTGGTCTTAAAATCCAAGCTGTGTGTCTCATTTTAAAAACAGCAAAGTCAAAGACTTCCCTCAACCTTGTGAAAATGTTTTTGAATTAGTTTAAAAATTGATTCTACTCCTCTGGTCACGATGGATTCATTGGAAAGCAGAAGTAAACTATAATCATGTGTTGATAAATGGGTAACCAAGTCAGAGAGCAGACCTGAGAAGGTGCTGATTTCTCCGTCGATGCTGCTGGGGATTTGGCTCAGTTTCTGCCTTTGCCAGGACTTGAGTAAACCTGCTAGATCAGCCAAAACACCTAAACATCCACTTCAGTTTCAGCAAGCCCCGTGGCATTTCCCTAGTTCTGTTGCCAGCAGGACCTCAGCTGTGGATTTGCAGTTAGATATGTGCTTAAAGTCGTCCTTGAGGCTTTGCCAAGGAGAAGGTGCAAAGCACAATGAGCCCCTGCAGTCTAAGGCAGGGAGGTGTTTCCTGTGTTGCTTCTGTGGATGGTGAAAATGCCTGGAAGGCGCTTCCAGATTCTGCAGGGAGGAGCTATTTGTTGTTAACTTTCCTTCTTTTTCCCTCCTTTTATCCCCTCCCCACCTTTTTCCATTTTTACCTCCACTGTGCTGGTCAGAAAACAGTAGAAAACTCAAGTGCACCTTGCTGTGAAGGATGTTCTGCCTGGCTTGATCTAAAGCAGCATTTTACATTTCTGGCCACATGTTGAACACTCATAATGTTTCCTGCTTTCTAGTATTTAAGGCCAAGTTCTTTTACCACTGTCTCAGAACATAAAGGCTGCTGCATAAAGTTTTGCTTTAATTTAAAAGAAAAATTCATGGAGATTATGTAACATCAGCAATGCTAAATCTTCCAGGTGCTGAACTGTACTAAACTAAACTGTGTAAACTAAATCAAACACTAAGCTGCTATTTGATAATGGCACTTACATTTACAGTAGTCACTTGATGGGAGAAGAGGGACTGAGCCTTCATTGTGGACAGCTTGGAGAAGGTGAAATGTTAGACCACATTAAAAGAAACAGTTAAGGGTGTTTTGGAGAGATACAGATGGAAAATTCCCACCTGTTTACCTGTATTGAGTTACAGCCTTGAGGTGCCTCTGTGGGAGGAGTATAACTTAAGGGAACTGGTTCATGCACTGCCCATCAAAACGTTGATGGAGAGAGGTTTGATTGCAAGAAGTTCAAAAGTTTTGGTCTTAGTGTTTGAACAAGGAGTTAATGAAGGGAGACCCGGCTGGTGGGTATTGAGTTAAAAGAAAAATGCAGGGAAAGTCAATTAGAAATGCTGACCTGTATTTTGGGGACACAGTAAAAGAAAAGTCTTCAGAGTAAATGCTAGAGGGAAGGAAAAAAAAAGCAGTCAGAGAGGTTGTTCTGCAAAAAAGAAATTTTCTGATTTGGAATTTCTTTTGTATTTATTGAGGAAGAGAGCATTTCACACAGGGAGAAGTATTTGACATTGGACCACATTTTCAGAGCACTGGCAAACTCATGACACCTCTCTCCCAGCTGAGAAGGCTCCTGTCCAGTTGTTGGCCCAGCAGCATCAGAGGGGTGGGCTGGTGGAGCTGCAGGAAGGGTGAACCATCACTTGGATGTCCTCCCTTGCTGGAGCGCGTGACACCGACAGCCTCACCCAGCGTGGTTGGTGTCCCCACATACCATCCTCTTTCTGCTTCACTTCTTTCTTGTCTCCTTCCAGATTCCCCTTCGTCAGGTGACGATGAGGATGACGATGATGAGTCAGAAGATACAGGTAATTTGTTTTTCTGGGATACAGAGGCCTTTTCTTTGAAGAAGCTGTGGCTCCCAAGCAGTGCAGCTCATCTGGGTGTTCACGTAGTCGCACAGCAGCTCTTTCTTTGTGTTGAAATCAGTGACCTTAGGATGGAACTGTGATGAAATTTTTCTAAAAATTTAGAAACAGCTGCCAGAGTGGTATTGCTGCTGTGGAATCCTACAGCACCAGTACTGTATTTTGAAGACTTGATGCTGAGAATCTGAATAGATGAGTCGTTACAAATTCTCCTTGCATGTAAATCCAGACAAGCCCACTTACCATATGCATATACATATAGTTGTTGTTTTTTTTGTTTGTTTGGTTGGTTTTTTTTTAACTACACTGGTGTTACACCAATTTTATATCATTTCAAACCTTGACAGCTTTACTTTTAGCTATTCTGATTCTGGTCCTTACCAGCATCTTGACAGGAGTCAAGAGTGCAAAACGTACACTAGCCAAGGGCCAAATTTACTGATGCCATAAGTGAGAGCAGCCTCTTTGGCTTTACTGTCTTTTTCTTTCACTCCTGTGAAGAAGAGAGTCCCAGGACAGTACTTGGTGCTTTCACAGTGAGTCTCATTCAGTCCCAGTGATGCTTTCTTTAAGTGCAGTAGCAATAATCAGGATAATTGCAGGCTTCAGAGGTGTTAGTGTTGTGTTTTATTCTGCTCTTTATACTTCTGCAGAGTGAGCTGCCCATGTTGTATGTGTTTTTAATAAATAAATGTCTTGCATTTGAACTCCCAATCGGCTGTGTACATTGGCAGAAGTTCAACATGACTGGAAAATCTTCCCTGCCCATGGCATTGGACATGCAGGACTCTTTCAAACAGGTCTGCCACCACAATAAGTTGATAGTGCTGTGTGTGGACAGTAATGGTGAGTTACAGTGCCAGGAGACCCATCATCTGCAGTTAGTGGTTTTCTGATAGCTTCTAGTTAGGGACCAAATCCTGTCAGGTGACAGGCACCTTTGCAGAGGTGCTCAGGGCTCCCGGTGTCTGGTGAAGAATGGTACAGACATAGGGAAGGTCTGGTTTGGTCAGGATTTTTTCCTGCTGCAGAGCAGTTTCTGATGAGCACAACTGATGGTTCTGTACATTTTTTTATGTGGTTTATAGAGAACTCAATCTCTTAGCAACAGGTATCACAAAACATCTGCTGGCTTATGGTACAGAAAGATGTTTTTCTTCACTGAAAAGGAAAACACACGTTTCACCGCATGTATTTATAGCCTGTTTTCTGGGTCTTCTTGACTTTGAGGCTGTCTCTGTTTTTAGACCTGAAGGTAATGGCTGGCTTTGCTTAACGGTCTCGTTATTAAAAGTTGGATTCTCTTCTGCTTTAAAAATGGGTGATTAGCTTAATGTGTCAGTGCGGTGAAACCTCGCAGTGTTTCGCGACATGGTTGTGCTTTATGTTGCTTTCTTTGATGTCAGATCCTCCACTTAATCCTCAGAGGTCTCCTGAGTCTGGGGAGCTGTGATGTTAACCCTGGTACCACCACTGTCAGGACATCCCACCAGGAACAGGCACTGAAGGACCATCCCAGGCAGGCACACACGGTGTAGCCAGTACCATGTTGTGTGGACAGCCCAAAGACCCAGATTCTCTATCTCCTGTGGCAAAAATGTGCCCTGCTAATGGGGTGTATGAGCCCCTGTTCAGACATCAGACACAGCTGTGGTCAATAGTTAGAGGAGGAAAGGCAATAAATGCTTTCATGCGAAAGAAAAATACCACAGACTCCTAGGATGGTTAGGTTTGGAAGGCACCTTAAAGGTATCTAGTCAGTATAACTGATAGTGTTTTGTTTTTAGGGAGGGACAGTCCATCCTGGACTGGCTCACTGAGTGTTGCCACACTGCATATCACTGAATAAAATCATTTTGTTCTGGCCCCTTGTCATGCTAAGTTACTTTTCTGGCTTAATTGTGTTACTCAACAGAGTTTCTCATCCTCGTACAGTGGAGAGTTTGGAAAGCTGATTCCAATAGCATCATGAGTTTGAAGCCAATCTTGTTAATTTTAAGGGCTGGAAATACCAAATTCCACATGGAGTGCCCTGCTCTGCTCACTCTCAGCTTCCTCTCTGAAGGGCAGTACAGAAACAGAGCATCCCTTAGGGATGGGCAGCAGAAAAGAATAAGGAGAAACTTCAGCTTCAAATCGGCTCGTTTGTTGCAGCCTTGTCACAAACCGTGATCTGCCTTTGCAGAAAGAGGCTTTCTAATACCTCTGTTCTCTACAGCTGTTTTTCCTGGCCCCGAAACAAAAACAGAACTCCCTTTTCACACACTGCTCTTCTGCCCCAGTGCTCCCTACCCCTCTTGTATCTGTTTGTTTGGAGCCCCCGCTGCGCAGCCCCAGCACCTTCAAAGAGCCCCCATAATCTCCAATTAAATCTGGCTCTGTCCTCAGAGGCGTCAGCTGGGGAAATTACACAATTAGGGTTGTTTCTGTCTGCCACAGAATTTGGTGGCAGCTCCTAATTGCTAAATGAGTGCTTGGCTGTATTAATTATTCCAAGTATTGCTCTCAGGTTTTTTTAATTGGTCATTCCAGTTGGATGGGTGGCCAGTGTCTTTGACGAACAAAACGGACCATCAGGCTTAGTGTTTGATGATGGGAAAGGCTGGTGATAGTGTTTTCAGGTCCCTCTTTTTTTTTTTTTCACACCTGCACATGCAAAACCATTGCTGGTAATTAATTTAAGAGAGAGCTAGTCTAGAAAATTTTCCTGTCTTTTATCCTTCCTCTTTTCCCACTCCCAAAACTCTCTGGAGCTTTGCAAGCTTTGCTTGAAAAGAAGAGTTAGCAACATTTTCAGCCCCTTAAAAAGTGGTAATGAAAGGACTCGGAGGGCAGAGCAAAGCAAAAGCAGGGATGTTTTGTTCACTGCTCCTGCAAGTGAGAACAAAGGCACTGTTTTCAATGTGTAGACGCTTTCTTCCAGTTCCAGTTTGACTTGAGAGCAATGCCCTGTTTGAGTCTTGGCACAATAATCCAGGGGTGCCCAGCCCTGGCAAGCCCTGAATCTCAGAGAATAGCACCCAAACGAGGGAAGGCACTCAGGGAAGAAGTTGTGTCTTAATTGCAGCAGGCAGGAGCGAATCCTGCCTTTGCTCCAAATGGAGAATATCCCCAGCTGGAAACTTTCCTGGGCTCCATCTTGCTCCTCTCGGATGTCTTATAGCAAAATCCCCCTTGGCTTCAGTGACAGTGTTTGCAGCCAGTGGGTCGATGGATCTCCTGTGAGATTCAAACTCATCTTTTGAGTGAAAAAATGTGATAAAACGTCACCCTGCAGCACATGCAGATGTTGTGTAAAAGAGAAGAGCCCCAAAAAGCAAGAGGAGGAACCTGGTCCTGACCAGATAACCATGTGATGTAATTACATCTCAGTGCCTAGATGATTGTCACCAACACCATAAAATGGGATTTATTGTGGGAACATATGTTAATCAAACAACAAACAGTGGGTTATTTGGCTGCCCTCTGTGGCAGTGGCAATAGGGGACGTTTCCATCCGTGCCTGTCCTTTGCCTTACCTCTTCCCCATAGCCCTGTTAACCTCTTGTAATGTCCCCAGAAAATCAAGGTTGCCAAAAGGAAGCATTTGGCCAGAAAATGCCCAGGCTTCAGAAACCAAGGACCAGACATCTCCCAGCATGGTTTCTGGAGCCCTTTCCTCTCCAGCCTTCCCAACGCCACCCCAAGTGTCCTCTGCATTCACTCCCCTGCAGCTGCCTGGGGATTTGCCCAGTCTTTGCTTAGTTTCTGCCCTTCCTTCATGCTATAACAGCATCCTCCTTTTACCATCAAGACCTGTTCTTCCTTTAGTGGTTGCACCCACTCTTAACATTTTTTGAATATTCCCCATTTTTGTGCAGCTCTGCCGTTTGGAGTGGTAGATGGCTGCATGATGTCCCATTTTAGCTCACTTTATCATGTAGTATTTCAGGCCTCCTGGATGTGCCGTGTGTTCACAGCAAAGTATGTAGCTGGGGTTTTCCAGGACCATGGGAATTGCGGGGATTCCTCCTTTTGCTGTTGTTTGTGCCAGCCGTACTCCTGCTGGATCCGGTGCCATCCTGGCAACAGAAGGGCCTTAAGCAGTTTCGTGATTTGGGAAATGAGGCGTACACGGGATGGGTGAGCACAGATCCCTCTGATACGTGGGGCTGAGACTCTGATAGGCATCACATTGTTGTGCAAGGCAGGTTGAGGGCAGATGCAAACCCTCGGTACTGGATTCCCCTCCCCAGGATGGCATTACTGAGGCAACTAGGTCCATCCATCCCCACTGTATAGGTGGGAAAGCAGATGGGACATGAGATGTGCCCAGCAGGGCTGTCTCTAGCACATGGAGGGGTGTCCTAGATGGAGCTCCTGACATCCAATTCCTCATGGACTTCACAAGGAGGGGGAAACAGGAGGAGAATGTTGTCAGGTGCTAAAAACCAGTGGGTGCATGGATTGCCTTGGCTGAGCTCTGTGACCTTTCCTGCAATATCCTTGGAGCTGGAATGCAGCAGGGAGCCTGCATGGGGGACGCTGGAGACTCACACCAAGGCAGGCTCAATCACTGACTTACCTGGAATTGCAATGGGATGAGTATCATGCAGCCAAATGCATCAGGGCTAAGGAGTGCTGGAGAAAGGGAGCAGCTCCCATGCATCTCAAGGGATGCAACAAGAGGGAAAATGTTGTACACCCTTGCCATTAAGGAGAAGGGGATTATGGGGGCTTCAGAGTAGCACTGAGATGGGGCTGTGATGCTGGGTGGTGTTTCTGAGCATTGTCACCACTGCAGGAGAGGCCAGCAGCAAGGCTTTCCCAACAGCTTTGGTGGCCATCGTGCTCTCCAAGGCAGTTCGTGGAGGACCAGTGCCTTCAGTTTGTCTTGGCCAGAAGCACACATGCCACTGGAACCGGTGCTCCGTGTCTGTTTTTCCTACCCAACTGGAGGAGATGCCATTTACACTCCTTGCCCTCCTTTTTGCTGTTTTGTAGCCCAGACACTGCCTGCCCCCATCTCCCTTTGGCCTTGGTTGAAGCACAGATCTGGGGGGCTGGAAAAGCAGTGTGGCAGGGAAAACATAGCATGTACAGCTCTGCAGTGTTTCCTTAAGCAGGAATGAAAGCTTGGGAGGTTTTTTTAAAAAACTTTTTTTTCTTCCCAATATAATGAGTTTGCTGCTGCTGCTGCCTTAATTTGGAGTTAATATGTAATGTTTGTAACACAGCCAAGGAACGTAGCTGTACTTGAGGCAGATTATAAAAGGTATCTCATGCTAACACTGGTGTTTTAAAATTTATCCCTGTTCAAAGGTAACATGAATCTTTAAAACTAAAATCACTCGTACTTAAAGAACATAAACATGATAAACCAGTTTGGCACTGGCGCGTTTTTTTCTCCCTTCCCTTAAGGAGGCTACACTACATTTGTACTCACTGAGGAGGAACATTTTCCAGTGCACTCAGCTCATACTTTTTCTCTGCTCCCTTGCTGGCCCATCAACATTCTTTTACAGTTCTAACATCCTTCTGCTGTTTATGCTTCTTGGCTACTAATGTCCCAAAGGTACATCTGTATCTTTTAACATGCTGAGGCCAGATTCTCATCCTGATCTGGGATAACTCTACTTGTTGATTTAAAAGCAGACACTTTAGATTTATACTGACATTACCAAGACAAGAACCTGGTCGTGAACCTTTCATCACAAAACTGAAATGCTAACACCCTTTCTATGTCTATGGGAGTCATTTAGCTGGAAAGCATTTCTGTGTCATTTATCTTAACTGCAGCAGGTAGCAATTTAACTGTCAATCTGCACATGCCAAAGACTTCTCAAATGCATCTGCTCACCAGCTGATATCCTCTGTGGCAGAAAAGGGCCTGTTCAGCTTGGTTTTTCCTTTCTCAGGTGTCCCCTTCTGGACCCGGCCAGATAAGATGGAGAAGAAGCTGCTGGCAGTTCCCGCCGCCAACACCGTTCGCTTCCGATGTCCAGCGGGTGGAAACCCAACCCCTTCCATCTACTGGCTGAAAAACGGCAAGGAGTTCAAAGGGGAGCACAGGATTGGGGGCATTAAGGTAAGGCCTTGGTTTGGATCTCAATTTTTTATCATTTTTACCAACTAGATAATTGTATTGCACAGTGATTAACAAGGGTAGTTTCAAGAGCGCTGTCCTGACTGTGTAGAAATGAAGGTGGTTCTTGTACTCTTAGCTTGGCACCCAAGTGTTAAAAAGGACTGCTGTCATTTGGGATCAAAGGCTAATTCCCACAAAGTTTGTCTATAGTGGTCATTCAAGGAGTAGGTAAAAACAGGGCTGAGTTTATGATTGCATTGTGAACAGGGATGAAAAAGCAGGAGCAGAAACTTCTGTCCTAATTTCTGGAGATGAGCCCAGTGCATTGAGATGTGTTGGACCAAGCCATAGCTACTCCCAGCTTTCAAAGAAAACCTATTCAGTGTTCTTTGAAGGTATAGGAAAGACCTCACCAAAGAGCTGGATCCTCATGCTGGTAGTCATTAACATTCTTGTGGGATAAATCACTGACCCTTGGTCAAGTGTTGGATTCCCTTGTAGCCAGAGTAATAGCATCTGTTCCTTGGCTGCTTTCTTCTTCCTGCTTCCTTTCTACCATGAGGTGTTCTGGAAAATGCTCTGGCTCGTGTTTACAGATAGAGCTCAGGGACACAAAACTCCACTGCAGTCAAATTATTTAATTAGCCAGAAGTCTCTGTGCTACTTTAGGTTATGAATTATGGTAGGATTTTAAAAGGAAAATCAGCTTTTCTCAGATTTTGCTGCTGTTATTATTTTGTCCCCTTGAGGTCACAGTCAGACTCCTTTTTCTGGTTTTATTTGGGGACAATAAAACTGCTGCAGCTGATGATAACAAAATCATCATAGCAGGAAGGACTACTGAACAACAGCTTTTCCCTGCACTCTGCCAGCCTTGACATACCTCTGGACTCTGCTGCAAAGGAGAGAAGGTGCCTTGTAGGAAGGTACCTTCATCAGTACTCAGAATAGCTGTGTGCTGATGCCCTCCACGTCCGTAGTGTTTTGAAAGGGGACTGGGCATGCAAAGCATGCCATGCTCCAGAAACCAGAGAAGGATTCAAAAAAGTCCTCCCTCCCCACAGTTTCAGGCTGTTTCTTTCCTGTTAGCTCAGACCTGTTCCTGAAAGAGCCTTTTGTGATGGCTTCAGTGAAGCCTTTAAAGCTCCTTCCTCATGGAAGTGCCTGGATGAGGCTGAGAGCACACTCAGGTTTGGATCCTCAGAAAAGGCATGGAGGGTAAAGAAGTGGGGAGGCAACTCCTGTGGGTAAACTGCTCTTCAGTAGATGACATTGGCAAAGCACAAGCATCTTTTACTGATTGCAGGCTGTAAGGATCATCCTGAAGTGTTTTCAGGCTTGCGTGCGCCATTCCAACGGCTTTTTACTAAACTGTGTCACATCAGCTGCACTAAATTATGCCTGCAAAAAAAAAAATCTAAAGCTGAAAGCAATTCCCCTACCCACTTTCCAGTAGTTTTAATCTATCTTTGAGTTTAAATTGACATGTTTTATCCTCTGAAACACAGTAGTGAATCTTTGGCATTGCTGTGCTTTGTTTCTCTGGGGGCACCTTCCAGCAACAAGTCAGTTCTTAAAAGAGCTATAGAAGGCAGTGTCAGGACAATTACAGGAAGATTGGTTTTAAGCTCTCTATCTGTCTAGGTGTAGTTCTTTGTCCCATTCTTGATTATAAAGACATCTTCATCCTGTAATTTTCCTTCCTTTATTTGCTTGCTTTTGGTCATGAGCCACAGTCAGATATAAATAATCTAGTGTAAATCTCATCCAGTATAAATATACTGATAGATATCGGCTGAGATTTGAACCAGAAAAGGAGATTGAAAACCTGCTAGGTATCTCATGTATTTAAGATTTAAATTCCCTGTTACAACTTAACTTCATAACAGGATTAGGCAGCTTGAAAAGAATGGGCAAGATCCAGGTCTGGCAGAGTTTGGTTGGCTTGCTTCATCTCAAAATCTGGTCTTAACCCAGAAATCCTTGAGCTGGGAGTGTTCTCATTTGTTTTCAGTGTGTGAAAGAGTTTAAATTTGATTGTGAGAAGTCTGTTGTCAGCAAATGAAAGCTGACCACTCTTCCACGTCTGCCCCTTGCACATGGCATTTAGACCCATGTGACTGCCTGATGTAAAGCCTGCAAGAGAGAAGGGTGAGTGTTGAGAACATGATAGGCAGGCTAACCTGGTTTTGTTACAGTTCATCCTTAACTGGTAAAGAAAAGAAATTCATATGACTTATCATATGAAATTTCCCAAAGAGCCTTAATGGTTAAATCCGTTTTGGAATCTCTAATATTGTAAGCCTGTGTGTGCTAAATGACCCTAGAAGGGAAGATTGAGGGGGAGGGGAGATGGAGGATTATCCCTTCCCTAGACCATTGCACTGACTTGCATACCAGTCTGGCAAACCCGAGGTTCCAAGTGTGTCTGCAAATGTTTGTTTTACAAGGAGCCAAGAATGACAACACCAAATAAACCAGAGGGATTTCCAGTATCTCACCCACTCGATTAATGCCTGTACTAAGTCACTTCATGTTTCTAGTGTTTTATCAAGTGCAGTGACTATCCTAACATGAGAATTACTATCTTTTGCCAAAAGTTTTCAAAACTAAAAATGTCTTCCTAAGTTTCCAAGCAAGTTCTGCCCCATGAGTCTGTGTCCCCAGGTTCTTCTCTATTTAGCATCCAAAGTTCCCATCACAAACCTGACAAAGAGAAGTTCTTTGAAAGTGTCATAAAAGTGTCTTTGAAAGTGCATCCTTAGTAAAACACCTAATTTGGACCTAGTTTTAGAATATAGGTCAGACTAGGGAGTCATCCATGTGTCTGGAGCCCCATTTCCTTGGAGTAGCTTCTAGGGGTTCCAGATGCAAACATTTTGCAATACTGAAAAGCGGATTTAAAGAGGCCTTTAGACACAACTATGAGACAAGCGAGTATGGAAATGAGCCACTGAGCAACCACAAATTTGCATTGAAACTTCCGTGACAGTCTGGTATGTTCAGCTGTGGGCTCGTGGTCCGGGCTCTCTGTTCTCAGAGCTTCTCTTTCTTTAATTGCCACACGGTTGCAGAGATGCAGCAAGGGGGGGTGTTGATTTACAAAAGGTGAGATGTTGGTTCTGCTCCTTCATTGAGCTTTTCTCCATTTGTGCCATCCTGGGTGGGCAAAGGTGCAGTCAGAGCTGACCAGACATCTGCCACAGCTGAGATGTCTGTACAAGATGTTTGGTCACAGCGTCCTGTTACCCGTACTTTGAAATGAAAAGAAATGCCATATTCAGCGTTCTCTGAAAAATGGGGTGCTCAGCAGTGCTGTTTTCAGGCCTGCAGATCTCTGCAGGCCTGAAATTACAAATTGTTAAAATGACATTTGCTTGCTTATCTTGCAACTAAGCTGTCTAGTCCTATGGTTTTAAACCTGCTCCTTACAAAGTTCTGGCTTTGATTGTAACTTGGCCCTTTTGTGGAAAGCATGTGGATGCAATTTATGTGTAGCAAAGGAGGTTAAATGACTTCATATTTGAGTTCACCTGCTGCAGCAAGAAATCTCCAGGAGCAATTACACCCTTGTTTTTTCCATCAGCCCTTGACATTCTGTAGTGTAGCGTTACTGTAAATATCCTGATTCTGTGTCCTTGGGGTCACCTTCAAAATATTTAATAAAGTTAAGTGTTCTGCTTTGGGCAGCAGAAGGCGTCAAATTAATATCCAGAGATTTGGACAGCTTTCATCTGCTATTCAACCTGAAGTCATCTTTGTTACTGTTGGTTGCTTTCTGTATTAATTCAAGATTTGCTTTCCATATCCATGATTTCCTTTATAATCCTTAGAAACTAACGTTCTAGTTGAGATCACAGGGCAGCAGGTCAGGGTGGAGACATGGGTTGTGCTTTCACTTCTGCTACTGACCCACCATCATCTCTGGACATGAGCCACATCGAGAAAACCAACTAGTATAAAACAGAGTGCCAAAATAGAAGAGCTGACCAAGCATCCTAGGGACCAGGTTTGAGGCTGGACATGTTTGCTCCTGTTTTTTAGAGGGAGTTTAGGGGACTTAAGTTGGAGAGAGCTGTTGCTGTTCTGACAGATGCCATAACCTGTTGCCTCCATAGCGCACACATTTTAAAATATAGATCAGAATATTAAAATACGTAAAATACATAAAATATAGATCCTATATGGTGCCTGCTGAAGTCATTGTTCTAATGAGAGGTGCCACATTCAGTTGTCAGCTGGCTTCGTTATTGTGATTATTGTGGAAACATGTAGGAGTCCCCATTGAAATCTCAGTGTGTTACATTGTGTTGCATCATTTTTGCATTGGTCTTAATGCCTTTTCTCATTAAGACTTTAATGACCCTTGTAAACGGGTCCTTGTGGTGTTCAGGCTTCCCCTGGTGTCCAAGTGCATGGAAGCTCAGTGACTGTTAATTGGCTTGAACGGTCTGGTGATGATGGTGCTTGATGGTTTGATTTCTTCTTCTAGTTGCGACACCAGCAGTGGAGCCTGGTGATGGAGAGTGTAGTGCCGTCGGATCGAGGGAATTACACCTGTGTCGTGGAGAACAAGTACGGCAACATTAGGCACACGTACCAGCTTGATGTATTAGGTGAGATTTCACTGTTCCTCCCTCAACAGCTGATCTGTGACCATGTTGAACAGCTGCGTAATAGGATGTGGGAAGCAGGAGCTTGGTTTCTTTCCCAAAGTGTTGGATCGTGTGTCTTCTAAAACCAGCAACAAGCTTCTCTTTGGCCGACCATTCGGGCTCAAATCTGTGATCAGTAAATAACTTAGTGGGTCTGCAGAGGGCCCATAGAAGGAATGGCAGGGTTGAAATGCCTCCTCCCTTCCCAGGTGTTCTTCCCTGTCTGGCTTGAGAAGCCCTTGGGTAGAGCAGTGATCAGGACACCCGTGGAGGACAGACCTGGTTTTTATCCTTTCCCGTGAAAAGCCAGAAGATGAACGTTTCAGAGGAGAACGCTTGCTGGGGAAAAATAAGACAAGTAAATTAGGAATTCTTCTCTTTTCTATTTTTCAGAAAGGTCACCCCACCGACCAATCCTGCAAGCAGGGCTCCCTGCCAACCAGACTGTGGTGGTAGGGAGCAATGTGGAGTTTCACTGCAAGGTCTACAGCGATGCCCAGCCTCACATCCAGTGGCTGAAGCACGTGGAAGTCAATGGCAGCAAATATGGACCCGATGGGACCCCGTATGTCACAGTGCTGAAGGTTGGTACATGCTCCTCCTTCTCACCCTCAGGGCAGTCCTTCTGTAAGCCTGCCCAGTGGAATACTCTGCTTTTTGGAGGGGATACAGCAAAAATGTTCTGAAATCGATGTTCCAAACTCTTCTGTTTGCCAGAGTTAACACTACTACTGTAGTGGCACAGATAAGCAAAGTTGTAAGAGCTGAGGCAGTTGTGAGAAATGCAGCATAATGAAAGAGCTGTCAGATTGCAGTTGACCTAAAATTGTAAAAGTATCCTTTTTTTTCACAGCTTCAATGGAGGTATTTTCAGGGTTTATTAAAATAAAAGTCTCCCAACTAAGACACGTTCTTCCTTTTCCAAGTAAGCATATTGCAGCATGCACATACCAAATCATGCTGAACTACCAGCACCTGAGAGCCAACATAATCTTGTTCCAGCCACTAAATTTGTGAAAGTTGCTATTATCAATGCTCAGAAAAGCCTTTTTTTTTTTTTTTTTTTAATTGAGCAAAAAGTACATAGTAGGACTTTACTTTGCTAAAATGCTTCCTTGAAAGGCAGCTTTCAGATTGCAGCTGTAACAAAGCCAGAGGATTTGGTTCCCCTCAATCAACATTAATGTAAAAGTAGGGAATAGGGAGTGAGGAGCACATTGGACTTCTAAAATACTTTAAAAAAATAGTTAAAGGCATCATGTGATGGTGTTTATTAAAATATATAGGTCAAATGGATGTTTTCTGGCTCTGCAGTTAGTGCTGAAAGCAGATTTTTTCTCTGCAGCATCAAGCTGAGGCTGTCCTGTGTGTGGACATTCCCTGTCCACATCCTTCTGCACATGTCCTTCTTCTCCTCCTGTGAAGTTTAAAAAAAAACAACCACCACTTATCAGACAGTATCTATAAAACTGTAAGGCAGCCAGATACATTATAATAAAAGCCAGAGACCCTGGAAATAATTACACAGATTGAAATAACAGATTGGTTGGAAGAAATGGTTGGAGACAGTTCTTCAGGACTGGCAACATGTGCTTCTCGCAAGTTTAGAAAACATTATTTCTCGCCACCTCTCCAAATGTGTTTGAATTATGCATATTTGAATTTCCCCCTGGTTTCACAGCCCAGTACCAAGCTCTGAATAGCTGGTTGTGTCACATGCCATCTCATATAGTCTCTGAGCTCTGTGTGTGGTCCCCGTGGGATAAAGTGCTACCTTTGGAAGTTTGCAGAGCGGCTACGAACAGTGCCTTGTGTCACTAGCACAAGCCCCCATTTTGCCGTGGCAAAGAACATATAAATAGTCCATATAAATAGTGTTTTAAAATTAAGTTGGAGCGGCACCGGGGTGGGTAGGTAATTAGAATTGCCAAATACCTTCACTTCTGTGGACGGCAAAGGCTCCGCATTCCTCGAAGGGGAGCACAGGCGTTTGAAAGCACAAGTTTTGTTTGGTTTTATGTTTTTTTTGCTGAATAGGACCAGCACACGTCTATTTACTACTTCTGGTTAATCAGGAATGCTTTGAATTGTATTAATGCTGGCATCAGCGCTGGGGCACGGAGCATTTCCATTTTGGGATGCATCTTTTGTGCGCACAGCTCCACAGAGCTGTGTCAGGCCCAGCTTTGCAGGGATTTTTTTTTTTTCCTTTTTAAATGTGGTGTGCTTGTTTTCTGTAAGTAAAGATCTGATAAAATGATCTTGCTGTCGTCTCAGGGCTGGTCTGTTGGCTCTGTGGACTTGTTTCCCTCATGCCATGCGGTGCTGCTGCCTGGAGCAGGGTGCTGTTAACAGCCTCCCCTGCCCACAGAACTGCTCTCTCCTGCTGTGCTGCCTGCAGGCAGATAAGGCTTTTTTTATCAGCCTGCCCTTCCCTCCTGCTTTCAGGAGATTTTGTGGAATGTAGGAGCTGCTATGGGGCAGCTTAATATGGGGAATATCCCAGTCTCCATTGCAGCAAGGGAGACAGAGAGGTGCCCAGCATGTGAAATTCCCCACACACACATCTAAAGGGGGGGGTGGGCGTCAAACCCCACCCAAGTCCAGATGGATAAGTTGAATGCTGTACTTTCAAACCATTTTTTAAGCAGCCTCAAAACCAAAAAACAACAAAACCAAGCCATCACCTGCATCAGTTCCTGAAAGCCTGGGCTAATTTGTGATCAAAGAAAACCCCTTTTTCTTTGCAGAAGAGCACTAAATGCATTCCAGTTACGGAGGGGGCTGGCAACTCTGTGCCCAAGCTTTGTCAAAGGCTAAATTGTACATTCTGCATTGAAACATGCCCGGTTTAATTATAAACAAGGCAGCAACAGCAGGCAGGCACGTTTCCCCACTAGTCAGGGCAGTCAGACTTGCACGTAAGCCTTAGAGATGAGCTCAGGTCAAAACTGATGGTGTTTGTCAGCAGGCATGGACACTGGGGCTCCTCTCTGGTGCCTCCAATAAGTTCAGTTCCTAATAACCTATCAGAACTGGCTGCCCCGATGATTTTAATGAGCTGCAAGTCATATTGGCAGGGTCAGGCTTGGAAATGGAAGGCATCAAGACTGGGGTGGAGAGTGTTAAGACCAAAACAGAGAAGGGAATTGCTTTATTTTCATTTCCAGAACTGAAGCTTCTTCTGAGGCCACTTAAAACTGTTACGCATTTTCAGCCAAAATAAAAACAACTGTTTAGTGTTTAGGGAAAAAGCCGATGTGCTGTTGTGGCAGCATAGAAGAAGAGAAATAAACCCATTGCTTAAAAGTCTGAAGTTTGTTTGATTTATATACACCACTTTATTTAGTAAAGAAGAGGCTCCTATAAGCAGTGGAAAAAATTACAGCTAATTTCTGAAAGGCAAAGTCAGCAGTGAGTTTCAGACCGCCACTGCTTATATTTTGTATCCAAATTCTATTTTGGAATCTGATAATTGAAACAGTATTTGCTGAGCCGGGTTGCAAACACAAATCTCTGCTTAAGCCCTTTCTCTGGTGCTCCTGTCTGTGGAGTTATTAAGAAATCATAGAGCCTTTGACTGCTGTCACATGAAGAAGGGGCAAACTGGTCTGTTTTAAAAAAAAAAAGAAATCTTTTTTAGAGAAAGGAATCACATGTGTGAAGGGAAGGGAGCTCACCTGCACATGGTTTGGGGGCCAAAGGCAACTTCTCTTCACCACCCAGGTCCTGGGTTAGGTGTCTCACCACAGGGTGAGCTGGGGGTGTCACCACAGCCATGCACAGTCAATCCTAGCTGATGTAGGTGCGATGGAGCTATTGTTTGGTTTACTGAAGTTCAGGTTTCTGTCTATTCCTGCAGTCTTGGATCAGTAAAAACGCTGAAGCCGATGCTAACCTAAATCTGTTCAATGTGACAGAACAAGATGAAGGAGAATATCTGTGTAGAGCCAACAATTTCGTAGGCATAGCCGAAAAGCCATTTTGGCTCCACATTCGCAAACCAAAACCAGGTAAACTACAGACTCTGTCCCAAGGCCCTGGCAACTGCAAGAATGAGCTATAACATTTTTAAGAATCTAGTGATTAAAATTACTATTCATTTTGTATTATACCCTGTCAACTGATGCTGAATGGCTTTATCTTATTTTCTTGCTAATTTTTTTTTTTTAACAAGACTGTTACGCCTATACAGCAATTGCCATGGAAAAATTCCCACAATAAAATGACTGTCAAATTTTGCTATCAACTCTTCATACTTTTATTCCTTTCCTTTCCTTTCCTTTCCTTTCCTTTCCTTTCCTTTCCTTTCCTTTCCTTTCCTTTCCTTTCCTTTCCTTTCCTTTCCTTTCCTTTCCTTTCCTTACAATTGAGTGCTGATAACAGAATTGCATGTTAATGACCTGTGATGTTCCAAGCTCTGGAAAACCAAACTGGTTTGAGTTTTTCACCTACAAAACTGAATTAATCAGTTCTGTCCCTTGGAGAAGTAATGGAGAAATAAATATCAATATTGACTCATGCAAGCAAACCAGAGAAGAGAACCAATCTCATGGGCACTGGGGTTTAACTCCAGCCTCTAGAGGGTTTGACTGCTGTGTTATTCAGTGCCACTGCAGGAAATTTCCTTACGGGCACCCTCTGGTTATCAGCCAGAATTCTACTGCAGTGTCGAGGTCTGTGTAATCAATATATGGCTTTGAGATGCCTACTGAGGAAATTCTAAAATATTCTAGAATTCTATTTTCAGTGAACTCATGAACCATAATGTTTGTATATTCCTCTGATCAGCACTTGAATCTTTCCCCACTACGTCTCCTCTCCTTTCCCCTTTCTTTCTGTCTTTCCTCATTTCCCATCTCTTTCCCTACCCCTGTACTCACCTCACTAACCCAAAGTCAGTCATATTGTGGGGGCAATTTTTCATTTGGATGCTTTTGCTTGCATGCTTCTTTAGTGGGACAGAGTAAGAACCTGGTGAAGGGAATTTTTTTTTTTTTTTTTTTTTTTCTGANTTTTGCTTTTGACTACAGGTTGCAGAGGGGAATGAATAAATAAATGTGGAAGATGGGCCATTGGAAAATAAAAAAAAAAAGAACCACCTTAATCTGCTTTTGAAATTTGCCTGTGGTGTCCTCACACTTGCTGGGAATGTGGCTTATTCTCTGTTTTCCCTCTTCCTATATGTGTGTGTTTTTTTTCCCCGTAGACGGCAGGTGTTAACACAACGGATAAGGAGCTAGAGATTCTGTACTTGCGAAATGTTACTTTTGAGGATGCTGGGGAATATACTTGTCTCGCAGGGAATTCTATTGGGTTCTCACATCATTCTGCTTGGCTGACGGTGCTACCAGGTATTTCCTTCTGTGCTGGCCTCTCCTTCCCTCTCCAGGGTGCCTTGATGTTTTGCTTTAGAAATGCCAAGTTCCCGGAGACCGCACCTTGCTTGGAGCCAGGGGTGTTTTCTAGGGAGGCCTCTTTGGGATTTGCTGCAGACCCCTGTTGCATACTTGCAGCTGACTCTTTGCATTGCATCTCAGAATTTAAATTATTGCAGTAATGAGACAGTAAAATACACAGAATCTTTTTTTTTTTGGTCTAGTAACAGGGAGGTATTCACAGCCTCTTTGTTAGGACTGTTAAGTGCCAAAATAAGCTTTGTCTTCTTACAGTGACAGTGGGAGAAGAAAACCTCCCCATCAGATGATTCAGGGCACCTAAATTGGACATGAACTGTGGATCATCTTATGAAGGATCCTTTCTGTCTGACCTCATATCTTAACCTAAAATTAGATGCATAAGTGTCTGGTGTGAGTACACCCTTCCCTGCCTGTAGCATTATTTCCACTTCACGGATGAGCAGGCCAAGATACCGATCTCAAACAGAAGGTCAAGGAGAGTCATCTGTAGGCAGAGCACAGGAGTCTTGGCTCCCAGGGGCATTGCATGCTGCCTGCTCCAGCTGGGATCGATGAAAGCTGCAGTGGGCTTGAAACCCGAGGCCAGAGTGACCTCAATTTTGTGGTCCTTTCATGTGCAAAGCTCTTATTGACAATGAAGCCAGCACTGAATGTGCAACAGAGAGATCTGTTGTGCAAAAGGGGGAATGAGGCTGTGCTGCCCCTTCACCTGCTGAACCTGCCTCTGGCTGTAGGGCAGGCTTGAGCATGGTCCAGGGAAGTACCAGCAGTACTCACATTGAATCTCATATGTGCTGTGCCTTGCGGACAGTGGCAGAAGCAAACCTCGAGTATGTTCGATACGCCTTTGTTGAAAAGGCACCCAAAATCCTAGAGAGCCCACTTTGATTCACCCAGTCATAGACCACATCTGGGTCCATCTCATGACACATCCATCTCAGAATGTGTTTAGGAACCGGAAACTTTGGCATTTCTAATCTTGACTTTATCTGTGCCGGTGATTTGGATGTAATCACTTTTACTGGGTCTTAAGAAGGTTTCCTCCACACCCAACCCTGCTGCCAGTGGGATCTGCTGATCTTTCCTGTTTATTTGCCAGCTCTGTAATAGCTGATCTGATCCTGTTTCTTTTTCTGTTTCTGATATCCACTGGATGAGAAAGCATTTCCTTTAGTTAGAAGACTAATGTCTCTGTTTTTTTCAGAGTATCACGATACTGTCTCATCTGACTCATACTGTGCTTTTACAGTTTACGAATTCACACCTCTTATTTAAGCAAAAAATAAGCAGGAGAAAACTGACCAAAAATCAAAAAGTAGAACTTTATTTTGAAGTCAGACGCAGTGAAGGACAGCCATCTGTGCAGCAGCAGGCCCTCACAGAAAGGGGTGCAGGATACAGCCCATCTGGGGAACCTCAGCTTGTAATGCCCTGTCCATGCTACAGGAGGAGAGATCTGGAGCAGAGGGCAGGGCAGTGTGAGCCAAGGCAGCAGAGCTGCAGCACCAACCACAGTGCCTGATCCCAGGAGATCTGGTACTCCTGTCTTCTGGGAGGAGATGGCCATTGGCAGGATCAGGGCCTTCACAGTTGGCACACAGGCTGGAGCAGCCCCCAGTGTCACCAACAGCCCTTTCTCCATGTCCTCCTGGGCACTGCCACCAAATACTTGAAACAGAGCTTGCTGCTGCCAGGGAACAGCTCCTGCTGCTTGGTGAAGGGACTGCTCAGCAATGGACATGATCCATTACTGAGCTAACCACACCAGCATGACTTCATTATAAAGCTTCTCACTGCTGACTGTCCCTCTGATGCCAGTACACCTTTGAGGGACAGAAAATCAGTCCCACCATGGCTTCTTCCTCTGGTCAACATGCCTGTCCTGAAAGGAACAAGGGGGAAAACACAGCTGATCTTTGCTGGTCTCTAAGAAGTCCTGCAAGCAGGTAACCACTGCTGATGGCTCATGCCATCACTCTCCTGACTATACCACCTCTCTGGGACTGACCTCCCAGCCTCTTCCCAGCAGAACTAAATTTTCATTAAATAATTAGGCAGATTTTTCTCTTGAGAGTTTTTCCCTGTGTGATGCCTTACTGCTGGGTGCTGTTAAAGCCCCTTGGTCCTTCAGGGCAAGCACTGGTCTGGTGGAAATGTTTGATGGAGAATCTGAATCAGCAAAGTGCAGCAAACCCGTCCTGCACATCCAAGGCATCTGGCCACATTGTGTGGATGTGTGGAGAGAGCAAGATCTGGGTCAGAGGGACAGCACAGACATGTGAAGATGCCTTCAGCCTAGAGCAGTGGTTTTCAATCTGTGGGCTGGGGGCTCTTAAAAAGCCAAAGTAAAATTACCCCAAAAAGGGCAAACTGAACTAATGTTTTAGCTACAGCTGCAGGTGGAAAACCACTGGCCTGGGAGAGTCCCTCACTGAAGTTACTGACATTGACGTAGCTGAACACGTCCTGCCCAAATTCTCTGTGCTGTATGTGTGTAGCTGTGTGTGAGCAGCTGCCCTCCCTGTCCTGACTGCCATCTCTTGTCACCCTGCAGCTGAGGAGCTCGTGGAGATGGATGATTCGGGCTCAGTGTACACTGGGATTCTCAGTTATGGCACTGGCTTTTTCCTCCTTCTCCTGGTGCTGGTCTTGGTGATTGTCTGGAGGATGAAAATGCCAAACAAAAAAGCCATGAACACCCCCACTGTTCAGAAAGTCTCCAAATTCCCACTCAAGAGACAGGTAACAGAAAGTAGATACAAGATTCCTATTCTCCCCTATGGTATCCCTCTTTTTTTTTTTAGTTCCTCCTCCTTCTCTTTGAAATTCTCTCTCTAGGTGAGAAGCTCCACCAGAAAAACATTGCCCAAGAGGGACATAATTTGGCTGCAGCCTAGAAGTGTAACTCCCCTTTTATTTATTTCTATGCCAGTGGAGCTTTAGCAGAGGTGGCAAGTGACCAGTTCATGAGCAGCCCGCCCTCCCCCGCTGTTGGCCTTGCCCAAGAAGTTTTGGCAGTGCAGCTGTGGGTGCTACAGAAAGCACATCTGGTGGGGGAAGTCCAGTCCAGGCTCCCTGGAGGAGCAGGGATTTGGGGAGAAAGAGCATTGGTTGTGCTCATTTCTGCTTTCATAGATGTCCCTGGTGAGCCCAAAGCTGTTTTTGTGGAGGTGGCAGAATGTCCTCTGAGAAGTTATAGATGTTCTGCTGCATGAAATTGCAGAGGGGCAGGAGCAAAAGGCACCATGTGAAACCCCACAGTGAGGGGTACAAATTTCAAGCTTTGGCTGCAAGCACATGGTGGGCATTGACAGGGCCAGGATGGGAGAAGTCACTTCATAGCCTGTATGGGCTGTGAAGATGCAAAAGAACAACTGAATGGATTATAACCCCTGATGCTGGAGGGCACTGACTGACCTGTCCCTCCCTTCCACCTGCTAAATTTGACCACAAGTGCCTAAACGAGTGGATTTCTGCAAGGGTGGGGGCATTTCCCAGTTAGATGTTCCCAGAAATCTGTCCATGGGCACAGAGAGCTCAAACCTCCTCAGTGATCCATCTCGGGCACCGCCTGCCCTGGAGATACAGTCGGCAATAACACTCCATTTGCTCTACCCAAGCAGGTGTCGCTGGAGTCCAACTCTTCCATGAATTCCAACACGCCCCTGGTCCGGATCACACGCCTCTCCTCCAGTGATGGGCCAATGCTGGCCAACGTTTCCGAGCTGGAGCTGCCTCCAGATCCCAAGTGGGAATTGACTCGTTCTCGGTCAGTCAAGCCACAGCTTGGGATCTCTGTGCCTGCTGGGAGTGTCCCCACACCAGGACCCCCTAACATACCTGTTTGTTCCTCCCTCCAGCCTGACCCTGGGGAAACCGCTTGGCGAGGGGTGTTTTGGCCAAGTGGTGATGGCAGAAGCAATTGGGATTGATAAGGACAAGCCAAACAAGGCCATCACAGTTGCTGTCAAGATGTTGAAAGGTATGGGGAGTCCACAGAGGACAGAATAGCGTATTGTGCTGGGATTTCCTCTCTTTGCCTCTCTTTTAAGTCTTTTATACAAACTAAATACAATAGAAGAAAGCAGGAACAGCCTCTCCTCCCCTTTACCCACACAGCCTGGGGGTAAGGGCTGTCCTTGGAGAGCAGGCAAAAGTGCAAATCCCATCAGGAGGAGGGACTGGGAATTAACCCGGTTCTCTGCCAAAGGGTAATGGCATCCCTGACAAGAAGGGGAACCCCCTTCACTTCTAGCCAGCTCCATGAATCAGCCCACTCCTTACTCCTCCCCTAACCAGTGCTGCCTGTTCTACCAAAAGCTTATGCAGCAACCTCAATAGAGTTTGCAGGATTTCAGCTGACAAACTCCTTCTTGAGGAACTCTTTCTTTGAAGAAACTTGATCCTGGATGCCTGAGAGGTTAAAGGGAGACCAGAAATGGGGGTTTCAATGGGCACCTCTAGATAAGTCTCCATTTCCCAGACACAGTAACCTCAGACAGCTGAGGAGTTCACCTGGAGTGAGCAGGGCAGTGAGCAGCCTGGGCTTGAGATTGCATGGGCAGATGTTCTGAAAAAAAAAAAGTAATATTTCTTATCAGAAATGGGTTTGTTTAATTTACATTTCCTGCAGTCCTTTCTGACGCTGGTTTTGGAAGTAGGAACATTTCCATCTTTCCAAACCAAGACAGTCCTTTGGGGAAGTTTCCCCCAATTTTTCTACATTTGTAGATAGGTTTTTTTATTTCTGCAGAGAAATTGCAACTTTTCGTCCAAAAAATACATTCCCTCACAGCCCTGACCTTCCACCATCATTAACTCTTGGTCCCTAGACATGAGGGACAGAACTATCAGAAAAGAAGGTACCAGGTACCAAGATACAAATTTTTTTTCTTTAATACTTGTGAGGATGAAGCAAAAGATGAAAGGCATTATTGATTTCCATATGAACATTTACCTCCACCTATTTGTTCTTTTGTCTTTTTTTGTTGCTATGGTAGTGGGTTTTGTTTTTATTTCGATTCTTCTTTCCAAAGTAGAATAAAGCTAAATACAGCCATATTCTGAATATTGTTTCCCCATCACAGCCCCATATGGCTGCACAGCAGTTGTAACGATACCCTTAAATGCTTATTTTCTTTCTGACTTTTTTTTGCTTTCCTCCTCTGCTTTCTCCAGATGATGCCACAGACAAAGACCTTTCTGACCTGGTCTCTGAGATGGAAATGATGAAAATGATTGGGAAGCACAAAAACATTATTAACCTCCTCGGTGCCTGCACGCAGGACGGTATGTAGCAGAGCAGCTCAATACTGACAGGGTCGTGGGAAGCTCAGATTTGGACACCCCTTCTTTGTAATTACTCACTGACTGCCCAAAATGGCCCAGCTGAGATTTGGGTGAAGATCCAGCTCTTCCTCTGCTGGATGCTGATCTGCTCTCCTTTGCAGGACCACTCTATGTGTTGGTGGAATATGCATCAAAGGGGAACTTGCGGGAATACCTCAGGGCACGTCGCCCACCTGGCATGGATTATTCCTTTGACACCTGCAAGCTGCCTGAGGAGCAGCTGACGTTTAAGGACCTGGTTTCCTGCGCCTACCAGGTGGCACGGGGCATGGAGTACTTGGCATCTCAGAAAGTGAGTTGAGAAACCCCATTTGGTAGAAGCCTCGGTCAAAGCCACATGTTCAAAGGCAGGGAATGTCCTGTGTGTGGGACAGCCCAGGCAAAGCATTGCAGGCTGCTCCCTTTAGAGGCCAGATTTTGCTGGATGAAGTGTCTTGGGGTTTTGAAGCTGAAGGCTTCATCTGTATGCTAAGTCCCTGTACACTGGCTGCGTTCCTGAACCGTACAGCTGTACAGCTGTCACCTGCAGGACCATTAGCACCCACAAATGCCTGTAAAAGCAAGCTCACAGACCATTCTGTGAGTCTGTGTATTTTGGGATAATTTGAAGAGTTTTTTCCCCCTCAAACGTTACCCTGCACTCCTCTTCCCGTGGGAAGCAGCACAGAAAAGCAGCTGCACGTCCCAGTAAGCACCCAGAGAGGAGGGTTGATGTCTTTCTCATCCGTGCGTCCCGTCTGGAGAGAAAAGGCGCGTGCGGGGCCGTGGCGGCTCCAGGGCCGCCGATTAGGTGTTGCTAAGAGGTGGTTCCCACTGAGCAGGCACGGTGGGGTGGTGACACACACAGCCAGGAGCTAAGCAGTGCCCACAGCTTTATGAGCCTGGGAGTCAATGAAACGGCAGCTCGTAAACCACACGGTGCTGTTGGTTCCAGGCGCGAGCGGCTAATGAGCCCTTATTTATTGGCTTGCTCACCTTTCACAGTGCATTCATCGCGACTTGGCAGCCAGGAACGTGTTAGTCACTGAAGATAATGTGATGAAAATAGCTGATTTTGGCCTCGCTAGAGACGTTCACAACATTGACTATTACAAGAAAACCACCAATGTAAGTACGGAACTGCCAAGTGCGCGCAGTTCTCCTTCTGGCAGGGAACTCGGTCATCCCTGCAGCAAGAGGCCCTTGTCCCACATCTTCCTTTCTAAGAGGGGCTTAGGAGGAAGAAATCTGACGGGGACTTTGTCTGGTGAGGGGACTGTAGATAGGCTGGTCCCAGGAGACTATCCACCATCTGTTTCTTTCCTGACAGATTCTAGTCCTGCTAGTAGCTGGTTGTTGAGGTCTCAGTTCTGGCCAGGATGCTTTAGACTAAGAAACTGAGGCTACTCCCAAACAGGCACGGAGCCATTTCCAGCCTGCTCCACTACTGTTCATAAAGATTGCAAGGAGCCAACTTCTGTCTCACCAGAGCCCTTGACAGAGGAATGTCACTTCTTGTATACCTGGATCTACCCGTCTTTCATGCATTTCTCTCTTTTTTACATCTGAGCTCCTTTACTCCACTGCCAAGAGTGAGAAGATGGTCCCAGACAAGGGCTGAGGCCTGGAGTTTATATTTTCTGTAGAAATTAATTTACAAATGAAGGGCTGAGAGAAGAAACCCTGTGTCTTGGTTCAGGGCCTACAGCAGATGTTGAGCCCTGAGGAAAAACCCTAACTAGGTCAGAGTGAGGAGATGGCAGTGGAAGATGGAGGGCAGTGCAGAACCTGCCGGTCTTGGGGTTGCAAGGGGTTCAAAAGTCCAAGCAGTCCTTTGAAGTCCACCATGTCTATACTGATCCAATTCAATAGTGTATCAGAAATCTTTCTTAATTGCCAGGATTTCTTACTCATAAATTTATAACAATTCTTGGGAATTTTAATCAAAGATCAGATGCATTTTTCCCTGTTTAAACTGTGTGGGACAACTGAGAGCATAATCCCATTTGTATATCATGCATGTGTCCCATCTCTGGTTGTCTCCCTCAGTGAGACAGTGGGTGAGAAGAGGACAAAGTTCTCCCATATCCAGATTGTGGCTCAAGCACAAAACGGTACTTTCTGCCTCCCTCCAGGGGCCAAACAAAGCTCCAGAGAATTAAGATTAATCTAGTCTTTCTCATCTTGTATTTCTCACGTGACAGTCTTTGTTTATGACCCTGGTGTAGGATGGAATCAGACCTCCTCCTTTAGCCTCCATCAGGATGAGAATTTGTTTCTTAGAGTCCCTGGCCCTTGCCTTCACTCTTTGGAAATTTCACTTCAAGTTGAGCCTAAACTGGGTTTGGACTTGGAGTCAACTGTCTTTTCCAAAGAGATGGAAAGTGTTGTCCCGAGCTCTGCCACAGTGTTCACTGCATCTATGAGCCTTGGATGCTGTTTCCATGCAAAGATTTAGATGCACTGATACGTTAAACCTGCCTTGGCAGTGAAATACAGTCCTCTACAGAGAGCATTTACTGCAAAGATAGTCAGCGAAGATCCAGGGATCAAATGCTCTAATCTGTTTATATGTGGCCACTGCTGCTTTGCCCAGTGACCGGGAAGGCAGATGTGGTTGTTAATGAAAACGTTTCAAACTGGATTAGAAAAGAAGATTCAGATGGTGCCGTTGTGGCTGGGGGAATATGCTGATGGGATGTTCCTATTGTCTTCCTAATTACAGGGTCGGCTGCC
The DNA here is from genome assembly GCA_013390105.1 of Tichodroma muraria. Lineage (NCBI taxonomy): Eukaryota > Metazoa > Chordata > Aves > Passeriformes > Sittidae > Tichodroma > Tichodroma muraria. The sequence goes on along the minus strand of WAAG01011904.1, from coordinate 10,369 downwards.
TGTGAAATGGATGGCTCCAGAAGCCTTGTTTGACCGGGTCTATACTCACCAGAGCGATGTGTAAGCAAACCCACACTTATAAAAAAAAAATAATACAACAGGGAAATCAACACCTATAGTATCTTACAGACAAAAGTACTGCTAAGCATGACCAGGGCTCATTCCCTGCTGGAGTGCCTGGGGATGCAAAAGTACAGGAATTGATTCCAAGCTGCGTCTTTACGCACATGGTTTTATTTTGCTGTTATCTGGTTGCTTTCATCTGAGGATCTCTAGGGAGCTGCTGAAAAATTACTGGAAAGCAGGCAGGCATTTCTTGTCCACTTTATAGATGAGGTGATTCATCCAGCAGTTGAAAGATACTGTGCTAAAAAAAAAAACTCGAAGAAAAAAATTATCCTCGGTGTCCTCCGCGCTTTGCCCCAGACAGTTACACTTCAGTCAAGGACGTGGAATGAGCTTGAAATACTCTTGTCTGCTGTTAGAATTGATCAAAGACTATTCAGCAAGTTTCAGATTCATTTTGCTATTTCACTTATTTTCTTTATTTTTCCTAATCCTCTCTCATCTGTTTTAGTGCTGCTGCACAGTAAGCAAACAGCAGAGCACTCCTCACATGTAAATCAGTAACACATCTGAATTTTGCAAGGGCTGAAGCAGTTCCACATGTACAAGAGCTTTTTATTGTAATATTTAATCAATAATGGCATTTTTATAGCCAGCCTGCCTTCTCCCCAGAGCTCACCGCTTGCAATTGGACAAACGAATCTTTTCTCTTTCTGTATTTTTCAGATATTTTGGCTTTTATTAATCTTAAATCATAGTTTCCATGCTTAGGTAATGCTGCAGAGGGCATGACAGATAAATCAAAGCTAGAGAATGGGAGAGTGAGTGTGCGTGAAAGTGAAACAGAGACAGATAATCCCTGTTTTTAGAAAGAAAATGAAGAAGGCAAAAGATATTTTTGAAAAAAAGGACTTTTAACCAGAGCACAGCTGCAGGACTGAAGTGTGTAACATTAGTGCTCTGCTGATTTTTGTTGGGGTATTTGTCTCCCAGCTTGGCCAGTGAAATGAGTGTTGTAACAAGCAAGTTTTGGTATCAGCTTGCACAATTAGTGGCCTGTGGTTCCAAGCCTGCAATTCAGTGAAGCCGTGCATGAATAATTTGATTTGTTCCATTCAGTGGAGCTGGTGGAAGACCTAACAAAGAGCTGGCGGTGATAGATGGGCTGTCACCTATCTGATTAAATGCTCATTTCAATTTCAGACTTGGTGCCTGGGATTTCTTTGCTATTGAGTTGGATCAGCAGAGATCTCCAAGTAACTAGTAAAAATGGCCTAGGCAATTAGTCATGCTATTGATGACTTTGTTAGCTATGCATGGCTGCACAGAAATAAAGCCAAGCAAGGGGGATGGGATATGGGGGGGCTTGGAAAAAAAACCTCATTGAATTTTAAAGATCTTTCTTTGGTTTCCAGCTGGTCTTTTGGAGTTCTACTATGGGAGATCTTCACTTTGGGAGGGTCTCCATACCCAGGAATTCCTGTTGAGGAACTCTTCAAGCTCTTGAAGGAAGGCCATCGGATGGACAAACCTGCAAACTGCACCCATGATTTGTGAGTGTGTGGTGGGGGCTGACCTTGCTCCACTCCCCATTCCCTGAGGCCAAATGCACCCCGCTGGGCTCTTGGCTCTAGGCTGTTGGGGCATCCCCACTGGAAATTGCTTGGCCATCTCCAGGTACACTTTCCTCAGCCCATGGCTGCTGAGCGACACGCAGCACCTCCCCTCGCTGGGCAGGTGGCTCTTGGGGGGTGTGGCTCTGGTGTGTCACCTTCAGGACAGGCCCTTCTGCTCTGAGGGCCCGGTCATGCGTCAGATGATCAGTAATGAAGACCAGGGCTCCACAAAACCCTCCTCTTCCCCCCAGCTGGCCGTGGCTGAAGCTGCGTGGGCACAGCCGTTCCTTCAGGCGATTTGGAGGTGGGTGGGCAGGTGGGTGTGTGTCGCTCAGCCAGCCCACGTGCGACTGTCCCATGTCCCCACGCGCAGGTACATGATCATGCGGGAGTGCTGGCACGCCGTCCCCTCGCAGCGACCCACCTTCAAGCAGCTGGTGGAAGACCTGGACAGGGTCCTCACCGTGACGTCCACCGATGTGAGTGTGGCAGGATGGGCGTGGGAGGGGGGTCACTTGGTCCCTGGCGTGGGGCGCACCCAGCGCTGATGGCTCTGTCACCCTGGCAGGAGTACCTGGACCTCTCGGTGCCCTTCGAGCAGTACTCGCCGGCCGGCCAGGACACCCACAGCACCTGCTCCTCAGGGGACGACTCGGTCTTTGCACATGACCTGCTGCCCGATGAGCCCTGCCTGCCCAAGCACCCGCCCTGCAACGGCGTCATCCGGACGTGAGGGCCCCGGGGCACAGGGATGGACGGACGGACGGACAGACGGGCGGGCAGTGTGCCCGTGGCGGCGCGCGTGCGGGGCGCCGGGCGTGAAACCGTACTGAAGGATCTGCCAGTGGAACTGTGTGACGGTGCCTGGAGATTTGTGTTGGTGGTGTTGTTGACAAGATGTTCAGGGTAGGAAAAAAAAAAAAAAGGAAAAAAAAAAGGAAAAAAAAAAGGAAAAAAATTAAATTTTTTTTTTAATATTTTTTTCCCCTATTGCTGTATGAAAAGTCAAGAAGCACTGTTTGGCCTGAAGGAACTAATCTCTTGCCGAGATGATCTATCCTAGATGATTTTTTTGTTTGGTTGGTTTTTTGTTTACTTTTCATTTTGTTAGGGATTTTTCTTTACTACGCAGAATGTTGAACCTGGGGGGTGCTGACCTCCCAGCCTCCGCGCTTGCGTTCTGAGTGCCAGAGTAACCGTTCTGTGCCTGCAATACGAAGAAAAGAGAAAAAGAAATCTTCCTTTAAAAGAAAAAAGAAAAAAAAAAAGAAACACACGCAGAAAAAAAAAAGGTGCAAAAGAATGTGGAAATCCTTCGCTTATGCAATCTGTACATGAACCTTTTTGGTGGAGCTGAAAAGCCACGTTGCCTGCAGGGATTCATATATTTATAAAAATATCTATATTTTTGTTGTCGTCGTTTTTATAGCTTCATGATCGTACTACCCAGCTACATAGAAGGAATCCTTTTTGGAAGAAGAGAAAACAGAGCTAAGTAAAATGCAAATTGTCATGGAGAAATGAAAGTAAAAATAGTAAAAAGAGATGGTCAAGTCATCTGAAGTGTCAGCGCCTTGGCCCATGCACAGGGCTGGGAGCGATGGGTCCATGCCAAGGCAGGAGCAGACCCCAGGGATGGGCAAAGACCCTGTGAGGTCCCTGAGGAGCAGAGCATCACTCACCTGAGAGCAGAGGGTTCCCTGAGACCTGGCTCCTGGGTGTCCACATGGCATCTCAAGTCACATCCTGACCTTTGAGAGCAGCCAATTGGGGGTGAAAAAGGAATAAATCTCATTTTTGGGGTTTGCCTGTTCTTGCTTGCCAAGGGTGAGTGGGGGGAGCAGCTCCTCCATCCACCCCTCGACACCAGAAGTTTGGCTCCATCTACATGCAGTGACTCGGAGGAAGAAGTTACGGGTACCTGTAGGCAAGAGCCTTTAACTTATATCAAAAAGGTTTATTCCAGAGAATCTGTGTATATATCTATAAATATATCGTGTATATATATAAATAAATATATTAAAAGAAAAGAATGTATAATACTAATGCAACATAAAGCAGTACTGAGAGAGAGAGTCTCAAAATACGAGCATTGCAATCTAGGATATACTGATCTGGGCAAAAGAAAAGATGTTTTTGATTGTTTGTTTTATATCTTCACAGTTTTGTTTTAAAAATTGTACCTTAACATGTATATTTGTAAAGTTATTTATAGACATTAACATATCTGTTCATTGGTTTAAATAGCATAGCGTTACTGTAAACTTTAAATTTCACCGAACTTAAGGGTGTTTTTTTTAACTTATTAAAAATGGAGAAAAAATATATTAATCAAGTTTTTCCTTTGTGTTTATGGGAAATATTGAAAGAATGTATAGATGTACAGTCCTTTAACAAATTACATTTAATGTTATAAATATATATATGTATTCATTAAAAAAATATTAGTTTATCCTGGATTGCAGTGAGCAAAGGTAAGTTTATTTTTCAATACATCACCAGTGGTTAAAACCAAACAAATAGCAGCAGAGAGATGATTTTTACATATTTCAGAAAAACAGGGCCAAGAATTCTTCCATCAGTTGAACCACTGTGCATTAAGGGGGTGTGGGTGTTTATTTTTCTATTTTCAAATGAAGGTATTCTTTGTGGTCGATTTAATAACAAGTATGCAGCAAAGTGAAATGTTGACTTTGGATGGTGCAGGGTAGGTTTTTTTTCTCTCCCCTTTGCCAGTACTGTTGTATTTTGGGCTTCAGAAATGCCATGTGAGCAAAATAGTGACACTGTTTGCAGGAGAGCTGCTACAGCTGCATATTTCTTTTGCAGCTAACACATTGGAAAGTGCCAGTGATGCCTGATTTTTGGTGTTTAGAATGCTGGGCTATTTTGTTCCTCAATGCCAGATAGCTGTGTAAAAGCACAGGAGTGAACTAAAGAGTGTTAGCATGGGTCAAGCTGACAGTGGGGGAGGTTTGGGCTGAGGATTTTTGTGAGTGGGTTTTTTTTTTTTTTTTGTCCAGAAGACTTCTTTATGTACTACCAGAAAGAGGCAAAGCAAATTGCATCCTGAATTCTTTCTTTTCATTTTTCTCTGGTGCATATTGCATATCAGTGTTGCAGAATAACAGGATGACAGCATCTCATTTAAAGATTTTTTTTTTCCTCTTAGAGCCACAGAATCCTTATCCTAAAATAAATAATTTATAGTTTGAGGTTACTTCAGTGGGAGTTTGAAAAGGTAGATTGCTATAGATTTTTGTTTTGTTGGAATAAAAAAAAATTTTTTTTGGTATTTTCTTACAAATGTCTGCTAATTGTGTACATTCCAAGTACTCGAAGCAAAGAGTTTTCCTGTACTGAAAAAAGAAAATGTACAAAACTGTGCATGGTTTTAAATGTTACTAGATATTATAAATATATATATAATTTATTGAGTTTTTACAAGATGTATCTGTTGTAGACTTGTTGACTTTAACATTTCTTATTCAATGCTTATATAGTTTTATAGCCTGGACTATTATCTTTAAAAGCTTAAAAAAAATTAAAAGTTCCAATTTTGTTACATTTTATACTGTTGATGTTACAATCCACAGGTTTGCATAGTATGATTTTTGCAATGAGCAACTCTGTTCAGTTTATTTTAATACTGTACTTCTGTGCCTGACAGCTGCAGCTGTCGAAGGTGTGAGATGAACACTAAATAAAACTATTCTGCTTTTGTTAACATGGGAAACTTACTTCTACCAAAAAAAAAAATAATAAACAAGTTGATAAATTTTGGGGTTTATTCCCAGTTGTGAGGGTCCTTTGCAAAACCAAATGTTCCAGGTACTGGGACTTGTAGTGCCAGGAAGGTTTGATTTTTATAGTGCTGCTTTGCAAGTCCTGACCGGTTCAGGTTTTGTATTCATAATAAATTTGTAGCAGTTTTGGTTGAAGGGCAGTATTCTGTATTTGTTAGTGGGTATATTTATAGCCACACAAGCCGTTCTGTGCACAGAGGCGTCAGCCCTTTTACTTTAGGGGGGCTAAGCAAGGGAACTCAGCAAAACCTGGTTTTGCTGGTAGCAGACGATTCAGAGGATGCTGCAGCTTGGGAAACTTTGGGCCAATCCTACCATCACTTTCATACAATACTGATTCCTACAAACGACCCTGTTGAACTGCATCCCAGACACCTGGATCTTGGCATGAAAGTTTGCCTACCTATGTACAGCCTGCCTGCAGCAGCAAACCTTCATGTTTTAAGTAGCTTGGCATAGAAATGGCATGCATGAAGGAGGTTGTATCTGTGGCCCTGGGACTGGCACCAGCACTGTTCCACCCTGGATTTTAAAAAGAAGTTTAAAAATTACATAGGATTCAGGTAATTTCCTTGCCATTGTAAGAAAAGATGCTGTTATTTTAGCACCACTGTGTTGTGAGAGGGTTCTTGCTACCTGAAATGAGTTGCTTCCATTCTTTTAAGGACACACTTTGGTGGCCAGCCCTGAGCCCTGCCCCAGCAGGAGCAGCATGAGCCAGAGGACAAGCCCTGGCCTTCCAGGGCTGCAGGCTGTGTGTGACTAAATGGTCTTTTGCTTGGCTCATGAGGAGTTTGCTTCATCAGGGCAGGGTGGTTGAGGATGTTGTGCTCCATTTGCAACCACCAGGACTGGAAAAGCAGGAGAGGATCAGATCCTTCCACAGAGCTGTGGTGTACAGCACACCTGTGCTTGAAAGCTTCCCCAATAAAAGACCACTGGGCAAACAGCACAGAAATCAAAGTCGCAAAGAGGAAAGTCTGTCCTGGTGCAGTGGCTGACCTGAGCACGGCACTGGCTTGGTGTTTGCTTTCTCTCTTGGGTTTCATGATGTCATTCTTCCTCTCCTGGCCTTCATCTGCAGCCGTGTTTGCTTGTGGCCTAGGGAGGAGAGGGGAATATTTTACTTTAATTGCCCTACAAAGTATCCAGTTCTAAGCCCGGGATGAATATTTGGCTGCAGCATGTGATGTGCATTGAGCAACACACAACACAACCACAGGGAAAGTTTGCAAATTTACTTGGTTGGGCTGTGTGACTGAGTTAACATCCCACTGCAGCTCATCTCCCCTTTGGTGGCTGCAGCCTTCCATCCAAAGCCAAAATGCCCTTTATACATGAAAGAGTTATTTTTCAAAGCAATACAAATGTCTTCTTTCCTCTGTGGGTGACTGCACAAATAGAGCCTCTCACTGGCCACCGTGACCTGTTTCATAGCAACATTCAAATAAATTCCTAAAATTGTGATTTATTTCCATTGGTCATGGCTCCATGGTGAGACAGGGAGGATTTGGCAAAAGGAATAAAAGTCTGAGGCCCTAGAAGTGTCAGTAGGAGAAGGCAGCTAGAACCATAACAGCAGTTTCCTGGTGGTTTGGTGCCATTTCAAACTCTCAAAAGGACATGTTTCCTGCTGGTGACTGTAATGAGCAAGTTCATCCCTCCCAGGGGCTATATAATCTCCAGAAAAGGGAGTATGGAGACGTGTTGTGCTGATATGAAGGAGAGTAAAGGGTGAATGATGGCTCTGCTCAACACAGCAGAGCTTAACAGCAGGAGGGCACAAGGGAACGGCCAGAGGAGATGCCTGGAGCTGAAGAGCTTTCATGGGCTCTGTGGCCCAGGACCATGGACCCACCAGAGACAGGGAAAAGATTTGTCACTCTTGTTTATACCCTCTTTTTCCTTCACTTTCTCAGGCTTGTTAACTTTCATTTAGTTTCTCTGTTTCATAACCATCATCTTGTTTTTCACAAACAGCATCTCAGGTGTCGGTAACATTTCAAGCTGAAAAAGCGTTGTGCCCTGCCCCAACAAGATTATTATCTAAAACCAAGAAAGAAATCATTGTTGCAGTGTGCAGTGTTGCAGTCAGAGTCTCATGGGGACATTTCTGCCCACACACACATCTGGGTGGCCACTTCTGATGGTGCCCATCGAAGACAGTCCTGTCCCAGACCTTTTTTTCGTCCTTGGGTGGTGGTGTCTGGCGGGAGCAGGGGATGGGAAAGCATGCAAGCAGAGGAAAGATACCTCACCAAATGGGCAAGTGGGATTGGCACAGAAAAGACTTTGCTAAAAGGCCAAAGTCTGCATCTCACTCACCATCCATGGTTTGCTCCAGGTTCCTCACCAGTGCAGGAAAAACTGGCATTTCCATCAAGGAGGAAGGACCCCCAGCTTGGAGAAGAGAGCAGGAATAAGGGGCCAAGCCAAGTGCATCTTCAAACCCAGTGCTACATTCATATAGGCATTGGGCACAAAATATAAACAATAAAAGCAAGAGGAAATGTGGCACCGGGAGACCATCCGGTATCTCTTCACCTCCAGGACACCAAGGTTCACTCCGTACACATTTGGCCAGAAAATCAGGCAGCACAAACTGATAGCTGGGCAGAATAAGATGGATAATCAGCATATCTCCTCTCCAGTGATAACACACCCTGCCTAGCCCTTGTTGCTGGCATTTAGCTAGATGCCATGCACACTCACCTGTGGGGCTGCCTGGCCACCCTCTGCGTGCTCTCTGAGATGGGGTGGGAGATATTACCACTACCTTACATGCCAGGTAGGCACTGGGTCTGAGTTCAGCCAACCCTGAGCCAAAGGCAACATGGATGTTGGTGTAATGAGAGACTTTCAGAAGTTACAGACTGTATTAAAGAGCAGGTTACAAGCAGGAGTGGTGAAACTTTTGACTCATACCGCCAAAACCTCTTAAAAGGAGAGGAGCAGAACCTGAAGTATGGACAGCAGAAAAACAAGGCTGAGAAAGGCAATATAAAACATAGCATATCCCCTGAGGGCTCTGCCAGACTGGTAGAACTGGGGAAAATACCCAAATGCATTCTTACAAGTCCTCAAGGAGCTGCCTCATGGAGCTATAGACTTTGGAGAATAACTTAGTGCTCACAGCCTGCACATACACAGCATGGAGCTCCTTGAAGAAGTGCTGTCTTGCACTTCTGACATGTTCCTGCACAGCTGAAACAACTGCCTGGACAGCCAGGATCCAGCCAGCAGCTTGCCACTTTCCTAGGAGCCAGCATGTTACTCTATGTGGTAGTTCAGATCCTGCCAAAACTGCCCAAACCCAACACAAGAAAAATCATTCCTTGTCTTTCCTGACAGTTATCTTTTCCCTCAATAGAGAAAATAACTTAGTCAAGGAATAAGTCTTTTTGCTGACCTTCCATTAGACACTTGTCTAGTCTGCTCAGCAAGGCAGAAAACACATTTATTAGTTTCAGCCATTTTTTCCGCTTTCACATCAGAAATACAGAGGAGGCAGAAAAAGCCAATTTTCTCCCAAACAACAAATGAACTTGATTTTGCTGAAGTTTTCAAGCAAACCCTGCTGTTAAATCTGCTTCAGTAGTGCTGACAGGTAATCTCTTCATATTGCAGGAGACAGAGAATGGTTTTCATCCTTCTGTGCCTCCCAGCAGCGTTTGTCTGTCCACATCCATGTCTATCCCACAGGCAATGGCAGGCCCAGAGGTGATGGTGCCTGAGGCTATTCTGGAGGAGCAAACTAAAAGAGCATTGACAGATGCTCACTGCACATTACAGGGCTCCAGAACAACCACCCTCCTGTCCTGGAGTGACATACACACATCTTCCACATGGGCAGAACACATGTTTAAACACTGACATCACATGGATGATGCCCACCATATTTTCATTCATTCGAGCATTTCATTCATGCCTTCATGCACCTCCATGAGGGCTGAGCAGCAGGACAGGATCAGCTCTTGAACGTGTCAAATTGATTCAGTTTGGCCACTGGCTTCAGAGGATGTCCATAGCCAGTCCTAGGGTCTTGCCTAGTATCATCTTCTAGGGATGTCTTCTCCCATTTGATGGCAGTTTCTTGGCCTTAGCAGCAGTCTGGCCTCCACCACACACCTCCTGGCCCAGCCAAGGGAACCCCAGCAGGGTGATAACTACAGGACCACGGACCTTAAACCCTTAGGAAACTGCTGAGCAGGTAGTGCTGATCACGTCAGCATAAAGGCACTGAGATGTTCAGCTGGTAGAGGCAATATGGAAACCAAAGGAGGAGAACAGAGATGGGCACAGGGATGGCGAAAACTGAGTCATATCCATGAAAAGAGGGAAAGTTCCAAGCTGTCAGATGGTTTCCTAAGAAAGGTGCAATACCTTTCCAGTTACTTATGAGTTCACACACCAGGAATGTGCTGCTGTCAGAAAGGGCCACTCATTTACAGCCTGCATGTGAGAATTTCGAAGTTGTGGTAGTCTGAAATTCATCTCAGTGCTCTTATACATGTAATTCAAATATCTGGTGATATTCTTTCTTGGACAGAAACCATGCAGCCAACTCTAACCTACACAAGAGATGCAGGAGGTAAATTTTAGGCTTTTTTGATCTGGCATTGTAAAATGCTTTTGTGGAAATGCCCTCGTCAGCCTATACATTCCTATGGAATGCTTCTGTTGGAGGTTTATGGTTTACACATGCAAAACCTCTGCAAGTACCTCCCAAAGGCATTTATGGTCAAACTCTGGGAGAACACCTGGACCATCTTGATGAGACTGCAGAGTCTCTCACTTCAAAAAAGCCACTCCACTCAGAACAACTCTTATTGACTCAGCCTGGGGTGTATAAACACTCAAATAATAAAAATCATCTGCCAA
>WAAG01011901.1:20177-34594 GCA_013390105.1 Tichodroma muraria | reverse complement strand
ATTTTACAGCACAATAAAACTGTTATAAATATTTAAACATTAATTAAATGGCCCCTTTTGTTAAAAGTAAATAAATAATTGAAAGCTACGTCTGCTTATAAGTGCTATCGAATGCAACCACATTTATCACGTTTCTAAGAAAACCAGGTTCTATACATGGTGGAGAGTGGGGAGAAAGCACTTAAAAGTTATTTGAGAAGACGGAGGGTGTCTAAACCTTTAAATCATTTGCCTAAAGTAAGTCACACTGAGTGCTCATTCTGGTGACAAAGCATTAATCCCTGAATGTCTTTGTTAACTGCATTCACATTGGACAATTGTATCAACTTCATGCCGACGTGCCGGATGGACACTACAATCAAAAGGAGAGAAGAAATCCTCTTTAAGGAAATCCTACATCATTCTCAGTAAATGCAACTGTATTGTAATATATTGTCTTCTTAGAATATGCATGATCTTGTCTCCTAAGAAGGTAAATAACTGTAATTAACTTCAGCAGATGTATTTTCTGCTTGTTGATCAGATATGACATCTGAATAAACCTGAACGAAACAGTACTTACTACCTTACTACTTTCCCTTGTCTCCGTTTCAGCTGGATAGCAAGCATGGCATAAGAAGGAATCAAAGAATTCATATTAATATAATTAACAGCAAGGAACTAATCTTAGACTAATCCATGAGCAGAAGCAGCAACAGGACAGTCATCAATACTGATTTCACATATTTTTCAGTACTATAATCAGATTCTCCATCTGTAACTCAAACTTTAAAAGTATGATAATTTACGGAAAGGAGATTAATTTAGCCATTTTGAGTCAAAGACTTATTTCATAGCTTCATCCCAAATCCTGTATATTGTTAGGATCCCTTTCCCCTTTGAAGACTTAGTGAATGATTGAAGCTTCTACTTTCTGAGAAACAGATAACACAAGTAAGTCAGACTAGTAATCTGACTCTAAGCCACTGGATAAAGGCAGTTTGTTTCCTCTTAGCCCATCTGTCAACACCTCTTCAGTAATTAGTCCTAATTATTACAAAGGGCTAGCCTCCCATTCGCATTATTAAATCAGAAATAGTATCATAGCCAGGTATCTTTCAACACCTACCAGACTGGCGACCTTCGATTTCATTGAATCTTCTATCAGTATCCGCCTTTGGAAGAGCCTCGGCAGTAATTTTAGCATCAGCTTCAAAGATGCAGATCCCACAGTGGAATTCCAGGGATGCATTCATATACACACCCACATCATGTGACAGGAGAGCAAGCAACACAATTGACCTTTGCATTGTTCTCTAAACTCCTGTGATATAAAACACACATTTCTATTTTACACAATGGAACTGGGTTTTGCCTGCGTGCTTCGAAGTGTTCCTTTGAACTAAATGCTGATAGGAAGAATAGTGAAACTGTGTATAAAGATGAAGGTCAAATCTTAGTTAGGAAAACAGTATGTCTGAAACTTTTTTCAGACCAAGATAAATTTGCAAGGACTAAACAATAACTAAAAATATTCATAAACGTATTAAAGTGTGAAGATTTAAAAGGTTTCTTTTGTTTATTTTTGCCGCATAGCTGAAGTATTTCCCAGAGAAGTGGAAAACAAAAGGATGATGACATCCAAATTCTCAGAACCAAAGCTCAATTAGCTGAGCCTTTAGTCAGACTGCTTTAAGCTCTTTATTTGCATTAACATTTACTTCACCGAAACAAGAGAAAAGATATTCCTAAGAACCAAACACTCAGTTTCTTTTGATTAAAAGCTAAATGTGTTTCCCAATCACACACCTGAGACCGTGAGTGAGGATTTGTTTATGGTGGATTTCTCATCAACAGCAGAGCACCCCCAGTTTCCACAGACACAATGAGCCGACCTGAGCTGCACTCATACAGTTTATGGCTCATGTAAGTATCCCTGCTAAAAGCTTGTGCCCGGAGTACAGGAGCTACACATAATATTCAAAAGTCTCCAAATGAACAAAGCCCATATTGTCTGATTAAAGCAAAGAATGTTTATGTTAATATGCTTAATGTTACCAAGGGGAAAAAAAAAAAAAGCAGACAGAAGACAATATCTTTTACAAAAAAACTCTACCCAAACACAAATTAAAGAACTTTTCTGTGTCCTATATTAAAGTGAATTAGTGATTTTTTCCCCCCACCCCTTCTTTGCAGGTCTCCTTCAAATGCTACAGATGTAATAAAGAAATGAGCTGCTATGCAAGAAGCAGTAGCCTGAAGCTTATGGGGCAGTTGGGCAGGCACAAAACTGGGTGCTTGGGGAGGATGCTCCAAACTGCAGGGATGCCATCCCAGCTCTGAGGTGTCATTAAAGCCCAGTGCCTGGAATAGGGACCATGACCGAAACTCTGGGTGCCTGATCTGTGGACGTGGTTGGCCCTAAGTCCCTGTTGATTCATTGGCTCAACTTGGCCTACTTGGAACTAGCACAAAGACATCTCAGTAGCACACAGTACTGGAGCATGAAGAAACTCTGATCCAGCCCCATGCATACTTGTCCTGCATACCTTCCTGCCAGAGCACTCATGGCACCACACAGCTTCACTGCACCTGGATAACTTTTCCCTTCTGAGATAACCAAAACTCACTGCCAAGAAAAATAAACACACAAACTTAAAATTCATTTTCCAAGTTGTACATTTTCCAAACAAATGCCATGTTAGTGACATGCACAGCTACAGGCAGGCATTTGACTATCAATGGATCAGACTTTAAAACACATTAATACTTCAGATATCAACAATGGAGTATTAACACGCTACTGTTTTTTTCTTGATTATCCTTATAAGAATTCAATGCACTAACAATAAAACCCTTTCAAAGCAGAACATGGTGTGGTACTGTATGGAAGAAAAAAATGCCCTGCAAGGTCGGATGACTGGTCCCATCTGGCCTAGGACCTGACTTCCACCAGTGCCACGCTATTTAGAGATACTGTTTAGGAAAAACAAACAAGCCTGGCTGCTTTTGGGGTCCCTTCCTCCTGCTCCCCCCCGCCCCCTATGCACAATGATGTTACAGGGCATACAACTTCACTGTCCATTTGCAGTTCTGGTTCTGTCTATAAAATTGTCTGATCTCTTTTGAACTTGCTGATATCCTTGCCTTTGCTACCTACCATGGCAAAAGATTCACTACCTAGAGCTTCAGAAAATGAAAGACTATTTTCCTTTCTTTGCTTTAAACCTGATCTCCTACTATCTTCACTGAGTGCCCTCTAGCTCTTACATTGTAGGATTTGGAGGGCAACAGTTTCACATCTGGCTTTTTCATCACTTTCATGATTTTGTAAATCTCAATCATAAATACCTGTCTTTCTCTAAGCTGAAGAGTACCAGACTTTTCAATCTCTCCTCATATGACAGTTCCATTTCCCCAAATTGCTTCAGTTGCCATTTTCTGCACCATCTGTAACTCCACTAAATCCATCTGGAAAAGCAGAGAACTGAACACAGTACTTCTGATATGAGTCCAATGAGCTTTTCTTAGTAGCAGAGTGACATCCTTGATGAGATAAATCTTCACTAATGTCAAAAATCCCATGTCACTTTCAAGAAAAAAGTTATTTCTTTCTACAACTGAGAATTCCAACTAATACACCTGGCACAGGAAGTTATCTTTGTTCTCAATAGTTTGGGATTTCTCCTGCAGAGCAAGCCAACAGAGAAAAGGCTAAGTGTAAGTGTACTGTCCAAGGATCTACATCCGGAAGAAATAGCATAATATTTGAATAGCACTTCCTGAAACACCTAGACTTCCTGGAATTAACAATTAATATCCCAGAGGAATTGATAATGTTTTTGACAATACAAGCCTAGCAGACTGCTGCCCAGCCCCACTTTCAGGGAAGAATTTTAAAGGTCCTATCTGCTCTACATCAATGATTGAGAACTCTGGTCCATTTTTATAGCTATATGCTCTGTAGCATCCCTTGCTGATGTGGGCCAAAATCCCTCATATATCCTGCTAGGAGCTTCTCTCCATTCCCTGCTATATGCATTTAAATGACATATTTTACATTATAACAAATCCTTCCCTATCTTAAATTTACTTTGTATTATGCAGAAATCTTGGAGTGGCAATGGGTTGCCTTGATTTTCATTTAATGTCATTAACTTTCATGGAAGTAAATGTGTTTGGGTCAAAGAGAGGCAGCAACTATAACAGCGTATGTGCACAACGTCATCTCAAAAGAAAACAGAAATCAGAGTCCAGCACCAGGAACAACAGGAAACATATCTTTGTTCCAGCTGCGTGAGGTACCCAAGCACTGAGGAGAACAGTGCTGACATCTACCCGAGACTGTGCATGACAGCACTGCAACATAACCACAGCCTTGCCTTGGCCTCACTTCGGCCACCACATGCCCAAGTCAAATTGGCAATGAGATGGATGGACCCCAGGGCCTTTACCCGGAAGTTTTGCTCAAGTGCAGACAGAAAGATGAGGCCCCATGTCCCAGTGCAGCCCTGACAAGAAGAATGAGGTCTGGGCTTCACGACGTGGTTAGCAAACAACCTCTGTAAACATACTCATATGTGCACATACTCATTTTTAGATATCGCAAAGTAAAATTTTTTGTAGGAATGCAGTTCTGCAGTTTCCTCATTTCCCTCTAAGGTTTAAGATATTTACAAACATCAATACTTACACAAAGGTAGCACCACTAAACTAACACTAATTTTAAAGAGATTACTCGCACAGTGAAGATGTTCAAATACACCATCAACAGCCATGGCACATTAACTTACCAACTGACTTCAGCTCTCTCAAAAGAGAAAAGTCTTCATTATAATGTATTTTGTATAAAACCAGACTACAGTTTAACCTGCAAGGTCTCTGGTATGTTCCTTTCTTGAATCTGCAAGTACTAGTTTCACGGAAGAAGTCTGTGCCAAAGTATATTAATACCTGCTATGGCAATAAATTCTTCATCGATGAGGTTTTACACATAAATTACCTTCATTTGCAGTCTCTGAATGCTCTTCTAAATTTTATGGGATAATATGAATTATGAGCACCCGTGTATTTCTTGTAGATATATTGTGAGACAGATTTTTTCTACTACTTGCAAAAGATTATGCGAGTTACACTCTACACCTCTCTCCCTCCACTCTCATTGAACAAATGCGATAGCACAAACCAGTCAGTTGCTTATGAGAAGTGTTTGGTCAGCTATAGAGATATGTATGCATTAATTAGTCTAACTAGGATTAATTGTAAATCACATGGTTAAAAAAAGCACTGAATATATCAGAAAAGTTTTTAAGTTTTTTCTAAACCTTATAATTTTAGATTTTTAAACTTCGGTTATTTCTTGGTTTAGTTAGTAGGTACATTTATGGTTTGGCAAAATAACTTTTTAAATAAACTGTACATTTAAAGAGCACAATTTATATTTATTTGAAGTTACCATTGCAATCCTTACAAAACTTGGCGGGGTTTCAGTGGCTGGGCTTTAGGTATTTTGCTGGTTCTGCTGGATTTCTAAAACCCTAGAGAACTGGGAATGGAATGAGTCTGTTCATGGTTATTATTAGTCTCTAGTAAACACTACTGGTGACCCAGTAGAACCTAAATCCTAGCCATTCTTCATGTATGTGTTGAAGACCGGGTGCTTTGGACTCAGTTCATACACAACATTTGCCTCAGAAGCAAATTTCCAGATTTCCACAGGAGCTCTAACTTCACTAATCACTAGAAATGTGATCTGGCAAACAGTACCTGGACCCCAATTCTACAAATTGCTCTAACCCCACTATCTGAAGCAGCTTAGTAGTTTCTAAGGCTTCACAGGAAGAGGTCCAGGATCAGTCATTCTTCCAAAAGGACACATCACTGGTCAGCTGTATTGAACAGCACCTACTCATGGCCACTGAACCTGAGAGGCCAAAGACAGCAGGAATGGTACACATGGTGTGGGAACACTTGCCGTCCTCCCACGACAGCGGGCGAAGGATCAGGCAAGAAGGCTCATAACAAGATCAGACAAAAGAGAAAACACTGAATCATGTTAAAGTAATTACCAGAAAATAAGACTTCTGCAAAATACTTGCAATCAGCTCACTGGAGCCTTCAGGCTCAGTCTTGCACTGGGCTGCCTGTAGCAGCACCACCCCAGGAGGCGCTCCAGGAAGAGCGGCTGACTCAGTCACAGTTCCTCGCTGGCTCCTTCCTCCCGCATGGCACAACAAATAACTGCACCCTGTCCCACGTTACTGCCAGCCAGCCTGACAGCACAGAAAGCCACAGCCCTGCTCCCCCCCTGCTTGCCCTGCTTCTGGGACAGTGAGGGCACGCAGACCCCACTGCATCTTCACCCCACTGTCTCTCCTCTCCCATCTCTTCACACCCAAAACTGCTGTCTAAAGCTGCCATATGGGACATATTTACTTCTCACTACTGCCCTGGGGTGCTACTAGGAACAGGAATAATCCAGCATGGAGATAGCATCAGCATGAAAGAGAAGAGAATCCTAGTTAGGAAGAACATATGTCGTCACTAGATAATGATAACCACATTTAATGGGCACAAGCATGAAGACATGAATTTCAGAGATTTCCCCCTTGTTTTTAAAAATAGAGGCTTATAATAAAAATTATAATTACACCATCAGGCACTATACAATATTCTTGACAAAAAATCACTATAATTAAATGCTAAGGGCTGATTTCAATTATTTAGCAGTGGAGCAATAAAATAAGCAAATATCTTTAAAATGTTATTTTCATAGAGAAATTGCAGAATACAAAAGTAGCTAAAGAATTACCTGTCAGGACCTTAGACATCCCATGGTAAGATTTAAGCTGCAAGGATTCTCAGATCCATTTTTCTGCTGCAAGCTTACAGTGGAATTAGTATGTGGGAGAAGAGTGAATTCCTGCCCTGACTGTGTTAGTTACAATATCACCTTAGAACTCAACACTTGGGAAAAACAAAGGCTAAAAATATATAGAGGCTAAAAATTGTGAAGATTTGAAGCAGTGAGGCAGTTCAATCCACAGGGGCCATGTCTGTACATGCCCCTCTGCTGAAGGACCTAGGCTGTGTTCATTAGTGTTGGAAAACCTTGCAAGATTATACAAAAAAAATATTTAAAATTGAAAAAAACAGTTCCAAAACATAATCTTTCTTGAGAAATAGCATCCAAATCACTAGAAATAAAGGGCGTTTCCAGTAGATAGTCTCAATAATCTATCTGTCATAGACAAGAGAAAAAAGGTTTCCACATTAAATGTTACTAATTGTATTCTGGGACTAAGTAACATTCCTGGACAAATGGCGATAAAAACCACCAGCAAGGAGGAGTGAAGGTGTGGCAAACCAGGTGCTGTACTGTCCTTAAGCAGGATGCAGCACACACTGTCCTGGGACACTGACCAGGGACAGGACTCTGTCAGCCAATGATATGAAAGTGGCCATGCCATCTTCCTTTCTTTTTGGTGTAACAGATATTATATCAAGGAAAGACCTCTAGCACAGCTCCAAACTTGCAAGGCTCAAGTGCTGTCAGTGTGCCAGACTCACCACTACAGGGAAAAGTAATGGATGGATGTGGAGCTTCTAGACTGCCTTCACTCCAGCTGCTACCTCTAAGAAATTGGGAAATTCTTCACATTTTGCATTACATTAAGAATTCTTCTGTCAAAAAAAAAAAAAAAAGCAGCCCATTTCCATTCGTGTTTCTGACAAACTTTTGCTTTTCTTGACAGATTTTCAGCTAAACAAAAATTGGGCTAGAGATGTCCCATTCAAATGAAATGTCCTATAACTAAATACAGCTAATTATTCCTTGCTTCCTTACATCCTTCTCATTTACCAAGAACAAAACAAAATTTGTTGAAGAACACATTTTAAGGCAAGAATAATGACCATTCCCAACTTCACAGTTCCATTTTTATTGCAAATAAAACAACCCTGAAGATCTTCCATTAGCTTCCGAGGCTCAGAGGGAGTGGGAAGAATGATGTGTTACGCTACAGAGGAGGAAGTACATACGCCAACTGGAAAAATGGACTATAAAAAGCTTTTCTTACACAAACATGAGGAAGCAACCAACACCCTCAATTGTTGAAGTGAAAGGAGGGAGGCCTAAACACACTACTAGAAAAAAAAATTAAATTAAAAAAGTCCTGCAATGTGTCACATGTTCACAATTACTCTCAGATTTGAGAGCCTGGTTCGGTAAGGTCCAACTGTTACCAAGAGCAAAAGAGCACAAATGCTGTGAACTGTAGCAGGCTGGAGACCCTGTTGCTCACATTATCGCTTGTTCTTTTGACACAGCACTATGGACTCTCTCCCTCTCTGCAACCTACTGCAAGTTGGGTGAGGAGCCCTCTGCACCTGGAACAAGGGATCAGAGTACAAAACCAGGCCGCGGTGCTGCACTACAGGAAAGGTGGTGCCACCAGGGCAACCACTTCTGCTCCAAGGGCCTTTCATAACCAGCAGCACCCCCAGCTGCATGTCAGGAATGCATCCCCTCCAGTCAACACAGGAATGTGGTTCACCCTGCTCAGATCCAGTGTGGCACACAGGGGCAAGAATTCGAAGTACAGCTTTAGAAGGTCAAACAGGCTTATTACAGAAGAGAAGATTTATTAGAACAAATAGCTAAATACTGGCAGGACAGAGATGCAAATTCTAACATGGCAGACTGAGGAAAAAGGGGGTGAACAGTGAAGTTGGCCACACTGATTTTATGTCCTTTGGAGAGACTGCTACCTGGGCCTCTGCACTGGGCAACACTCAGTTGGAACAGCCACCCCCAATACAGGCTCACCCACTTTCATGCCCCAAGAAACAGTCCCATACACCACAGTACTCTGATCCCCAGCAGCATAAAGCCTCTAAGAGAGATACAACCAAAAGAGAGCTCCCACAATGATCTACTGCCACTTCAGTAGTCTCGTATTTTTCCCTTAAGGTCATTTTCCTTGAACATATACTGACTCATGGCATTTAGCGAAATCATGACCCTCTAGTTGCAGAGCTTGAATTTGTCAACAATTATTTAGTGAGTGTAAAGGAGCTAGGTCAGAACACAGATACACAATCCAGTGATTCTGCTAGTCCTTACAAAATCCTTCCTTCCCCAGCAGCCACAGTGTGAAAGGACACTAAAGGTAGAGGTTTGGCTATGCAATGAACCTGTAGCTTCAAACTAATTTCACTGAGAAATTTCTTACATGGTGTTGAGTATCTACTACTTGTAAATGACTACAAATCAAAACCAGGGATGCCATCACACAACGTTTGAGTGGAAGCAGAGAGCCCACATTCTCTCCTGCCCCCAGAACATGTCAAGTTGTTTTGGAATTTTTGAAAATAACAGGAAACGCACCAAACACTTGGGACAATACAGACCTACCAATCTGGTATAAAACTGCAATCCTCTTCCGCTGCCGCTTACTTAGGGAAGGTGTTATCATTGCTTTGCCCAGTATACAACAGACAGCAACATAGCTTAGCACTTCAAACACGAGAGTCAACACAGGAGAAACCAGCCTGCTTTGTCCCTGGCATTAATGGTCAATGCAAAACAGGATATTGGCTTCTTGAATACTTTTCTTTACTCTGCAGAAGGCATGCAAATTAGTTCTGATAGGCCACTCTCCCTCCTGATTTTAAACTGAGAATCCATGGCTTTACAGAGGTCTGCTCAGACATGGCTCTGAGGAACCTCATTCCTAGATGGCTCCTATTCTCCCACCTTTATGTGAGTGCTGCACACATGAAGTGGCACACCTTCCTGTGCCGCTTTATCTCATTGTCTGGGCGGGTTTGTGGGTGGCTGCTGTTTTTTTTTCACATTAAGTGTGTCCATGGGTCTCTCCACAGCTCACACTGCGTACATTTAAAAGTCCCTGATAAATCTTGTTTGCAGCTCTACTTTTCCCAGCTCCTAACACTGACTAGGACAGTTCTTCTCGCAAATAGTCTCACTGCTTTCTCACAGCAAAACTGGCACTGTGGACTACCAACTGACTCCTAACAATTTATTTCTACATGCACAGCATCACAGAATTCTACGTGAATTAAGAAAAAATAATCCTCAAATCTTACATAATTCTTCTGTTTCTAGAGGTCAAGAAGTTCCTTTCTTGGTATTCAAACTGAAATGTTGATGATAGAAACTTGCATTTTAAGAAGAGGCAAGCAGAAATTTCTCATCAACTGAACAAGCTGTGCTATGCTTCTGGGCACACATTACAGTATCTT
Organism: Tichodroma muraria; assembly: GCA_013390105.1. Classification (NCBI taxonomy): domain Eukaryota; kingdom Metazoa; phylum Chordata; class Aves; order Passeriformes; family Sittidae; genus Tichodroma; species Tichodroma muraria. The sequence continues at coordinate 24,349 of WAAG01011901.1, read as the reverse complement.
TTTCGCATCGCACCTACTCTACTAAGTATACAAAACACTGCAAGTGATAGTTTTGTCAGCCACCAGCTAATCAAATGAAAAATTATTAGGCTTAGAAAAATAATAAAAGCAGAAGCCAGCTGTGCATTTGTTGGATGAAAATCCCAGTGTCTCCCATGTTAGCTCATGTGTATTTCAATTTCTGGGAAGAAAATAATGGGAGTTTCTCCACCCTTTCTCATGTGAGCCATAAAACAGATTTATTACCTAGGATATATTCTGTATTCTCTCCTGAGGAAAAAAGAAAGTGGTGGAACAAGTTCATTTTTTTCCCTTCTAAAACAAGGATTTTCTTTATAATAAACACAGAGCTTAATTTTGGTATCATATGGCCCTTCTATTTAATGCTCTGGTCACACTTTTTGCCTTTCTAAATCTTGAATTGTTGCATTTTCATTTCAGTGGGGAATCTACAGCTGCTCCAGCTGTCTGAGTGTGAAAAGTCTGTCCTAAGATTCCTATCTGGTGTTTTAAAGCAAAATCCTTCCCTCCCCTAAATCAAAGAAATTTAGCATCTACTGAAAAACTATGGAATAACTAAAACAAAAAGAAAAGCTAAATATTAGTCTGTGTTTCTTTTTCAAATAGTTCTTGCTCAACTTTACCTTATACTCAGCCGTCACCCAGTGGCTCTGGGAAACACAGGCTGCAGACCCAGAGGTTTAGGACAGGGTTGCATCTCATCTGGGAAGGTTATCCTGTACAAACAACTATTTTTTTACTGTAATGGTCACCTTCTGACCTTTAAAAATAAATGATGAGAAAGAAGATTTGCTGACTAAAAGATTTTTTTCTCCTAAATCTCTTAATTTGCTCACAGTATGATGTTACAGTTCTGAAGACCCGTGCGGGTAAATCCATTTACAGAAAAGGTGACTTCCTCTGGAACTTTCGCTTTTGAGATGCAGAAGAGACTGATTCCTATTTTAGACACTTCTGAATCATTATTTAGCCTGGATTCTCCAGTTTAGTGGTCTGGAAACTTTCAAGGCTAAGATATCCCTTTTTTAAATGACAAGCCAATAACATGTCTTTTTTAAGTAAATCTGTTGAGTCTGATATTTGTAGCCTAAATGTGTTCTACAGTCTCCCATTGCTAACCAGCACCTCTTGTTTAATGAGTCACTTTACTCAACACGGCAAACCTGACATCTCTCAAGGTTTCAGTTCTTCCAAATAATCCCATGATATATGAGCGTTTACACCGAGTCATAAATGCCAGTGAGACAATTTTTGAAATGACGAGCTATGCCATCATTAGCTGCATATAATTAAAATGTACCATAGGAAGTGCATTCATTACAGTTATGAAATTATTTTATTGCTTATGAAAAGAAAAAAAATGCACTTTTAATGATACAACTGTGCCAGCACAGAGCTCAAATGAAACCTGGCTTGCTTGGGCAAAAAATTGTGCAGGTTTTTTTTGAAGATTTGTTTCATTCTCATTGTTTTGTGATCACTTACACTGCTCCAAAGAGACCAGTAATTTGGAAACTAAAACCCCAGTAGATTAAGAGTTTTCAACCTATTACTAATTTGAAATCCTTCATTTGTACTATCAAGTATATTCTAGTGCAGTCAAACTGCATTCTAACAAAGAGAGCATAAATGCATCCACACAGATATTCTGGGGAGGAAAACACTATTACTGCCACTAGTCTTACCTTTCTCCTTTATAAAGACACACAAACACAACAAACATGTAATACTGTGCTGAGATTCCAAGTTTGTACAAAAGAAAAGTATCAGCACTACAACTCGAAAAGGGTGTCCAAAAAGCAAAGTTCAACCTTTTTTTTTTAATCAAGTCTGTCTTCACAAAGCCAGAAATAGCACTAGCATGTACCTATAACCCAGCTGCAGCAAGACAATTTATTACAGAAGAGCAGTCATAGCAACTATTTTTTCCCAATGAAGACAGTGCTTCATAGAACATAATTTTGAAAAATCAGAATCTTCAGGGTTAAATTTCCCATATGAGCTAATTAGCAATAACTGGTTTACAGTTACTGCTGATCCAATGAAACAGTACATTGTTACGGCTGAGCTTGCAGAGTAATAGTACTCAAATTAAAAATAAGACCTATACAAACATGAAGCATAATACAGCCTGATGTACTTTGTGGTAAAGAGCCAAAAAAACGTGTCTCTTTAGAATGTAAGAACATATACGGGTCAGTAATTCAACAGTTCTTTGCAAAAAGAAACTCACAGTATTCTAAAATGCTCAGAAAAGGCATAAACGTACTTAGACAACAGATCTGCTCCCTAAATACCCTACAATTCCAACATTGTAATCCCAGTGCTTAAAAATAAGTCTCTACACCAATTAACCAAAATCAGACAATCTATCTGATATTAGAAACCGGCATCTATTCCAGAGCATGCACCAACATAATTTCCATCTGCAGAATCTTTATAACTGATAATCATACATCCAAGCCAGAATAAACAGAGTTAGACTTGCTAATCACAGGGTATTTTTAAAACAAGAAAAAACTAGTTTACCTGTAAATCAATAAAAATGTTAACAGGACTCATTAAAAAACAAGAAGTTGCTCCAGTACCTTTTAAAAAATCTAGCAATTTAGTTATAAATAAAATGTAAAAAGATTCTTTATACTTCCTGTAATTTAGGCAGACAGGACACATTTTTTATGACATTTCCCAATCACTAAGCCCTCTTTAAAAAACTTCACAGAAATGCTGTTAAAATTGGGGGTTACTGGAAGGAGCTTCAGAAGGACAACAGGTCAGAAAGAGACTGCGCTAAAAAGTGTGGCAAAATGCTCCTCAGAAAAATGCCCAGAAGAAAAAGTTACACACATATTTCCATCTCATGTGGTCTACTTTTTTCCAGAGCACACACCATTGCTTGCTTTTTACATTTCAAATTTTCTTTTTTTTTTTTATTTCAAAATGAAGCTGCTGAATCTGTAAGCGGGATTGTTTCCTACTCTAAACTGGCATTTAAAGGAGCTGTACAAGGCAGTTTCCTTATTTCAAACAACCAGCACTAGCGAGGAGAAAAACACAGTAAAAGAACACCAGTGTCGGAGGTCGGTGCGCACATGTCCCCCAAGCGCTGCGGGACGCGCTCGAACAACGCGGCCGCGCTGCCCGCGCCGGTGACGGGCGCTGCCGCCAGAGGGCGACAGCGAGCGAGCCGGCAGAGCCAGCTCCGAGCCCAGACCGGGCCCATCAGAGCTACAGCTCTGACCAGTCGATAAATACAACGTTATTTTTCATATTACCATACTATACTTGACAATAATATATTTCCTTTTGTAAATGCTTCCAACTGAAAGGTATTAAAGCACTTTTAGGTTTTCCTGAGGACTGCCATTACTCTTGCAAATGGCGGGGAGAGACCCACACAAGGCTGTGCCTTCCTTGGACAGAACCGTGTTCAACACTTAAACAATGCTTTTCCTGCCTTACATCCATCTGCTCAAGCAGTGTCTATGTCGCTTAAATACCTAAAAATATACCTAAAAATATACCTATTTATATTGGTCATAACAGTACTGGAATTACTATGGAGAGTTGTAAAATTCAGTACATTAGAACTGTGAGCTCCATGACCACTAGGTTTGGTGCTGATAATGACATCTGATGGGGTGTATCCTGAACTCAAGTCACACACACTATATCACCACTGCCAAAGGAGCTCCTGGACAGACTGTCCAGGCAAACTGCTGCAGAGCATCGAGGAGAAGCAGACCCTAACCAAAACATCACTTTTTTCAAGCAGATACCTCACATCAGCCACAGGTGCAACACCTCCCTTACCGTGCCGGCTTGAGCTTCTTCCTACCCCTGCTGGAGTGGGGCTGCATGGGGCTCTGCAGGGCCGTGCAAGGCTCTGAGGGTCCGTGCAGAGTTCTGAGAGGCCGCATGGAGCTCTGAGAGGCCGTGAGGGGCTTTGGAGCCATGAGTGGCTCTGAGGGGCCCTGAGTGGCCCTGATGGGCTGTGCGGGGGTGTCAGGGTCTGTGAGGGGCAGTGCGGGGCTGTCAGGGTCTATGAGGGGCAGTGCGGGGCTCTGAGGGGCAGTGCGGGACTGTCAGGGTCTATGAGGGGCAGTGCGGGGCTGTCAGGGTCTGTGAGGGCCGGGCGGGGGTGTCAGGGT
>WAAG01011901.1:0-18399 GCA_013390105.1 Tichodroma muraria | reverse complement strand
GCACGCGCTGTCGGTGCCGGCGGCTGCTGGGCCCCGGCGGGCCGGAACCGAGCCCCGCGCGGCTCCCGGGGCTCCGTCAGGGGCTCCCGCTCACGGCAACCCGCAGCGCCGGCGGCGGCACCGGCAGGCAGCGCAGCCTCCGTGGAGCAGCCCCGCTCCGAGGCTCCTACGAGGGGCTTGGCTCCTGTCCGCTTCCTCCCGCTCCGTAACCGAGAGGCCCCTGCCTTCACCGGGAGCCCGAGCGTGTCACTGCTCCGTGGAGCCAGACACGAGCTCTGAACCAGGCGGGAAGGGCTGGGCCGGGGCGCTGGTGCCGGGCTGCGTGTGACTCGGACGATTCCCCAGATCTGCTTGGAAGGCCGATCAGTGGGGTGCGCATTGGGCTGTGGTTTGGGCTCTCTGCTTGCACAGCGTGCGTTTATCAGGAGCTCTGCTGTGCGTGGGGTTATCGCATTCCTGAAGCCTTCTGTCTGCTCTAGGAGCCACTGTGAACTTGGATTTGTTGTGGGATAAACACGCAATTCTTTCAGTGCAACACAGCCATACAAAGTTTCCCAGGTCCTGTAGGAGACTTCCCTGAGAAAAAAAGTTGCCTCCTGAAATGGTTCCCAACGGCAGTTACTGGTTAGGTGTCACAACTGAACTAAATCAGGCAGCAGTTAAATAACCCTGTGTGTACTGTTGGAACAAAACTGCTGTGCGATTGGAATTGTACCTTGCTACTGTTCCCATCCACCCTCAGCAGGATGGTGGGAAGCTCACTGCAGGTGTGAACAATGACAGCACTGCAGAGAAATGTACTCTTGCCCCTTTCACAGGCCCGTGTTACACTCCAGTCACACCAAGACTTGCTCAAAGAAAGCAAATAAACCATCATTTGCTTGTGTCGCTTGTCTAGGAGTTAAAAGCTGTGTCATTTATGCAGTTTTTCAGGAAGCTGTCCTGCTCTAATTCCAGCTAGAAAGCTTGGTACCTCATAAAACATGCTTTTCAGTTTTCCTACCATTTTTCCCTATGGATCCAGAGTCTTTCAAAGCTAAATTAAATCTAGTGCTGTTAAATGAGTGCTGTTCTGTTCCACTTCTGTTGATCAAACAAAGGCATGGAGATTTTTTGTAAGTTTGGGAAGGTAAATCTGGAGCTTGCTTTTCTACTCATATCAAATTTCTCATCAGTAGGAACACTGATTCCTAAATCCTTGCTCTAAAGGGCTTTAAATGGCATTTGGTGGTTATGAGAACACAGTGCACTGAGGAGGTTGTGCCTCTCATTAGGAGGAATGTCCTGAGCACAGATAAATACATTCTGTATTGTATAATGCACAACTACAGCCCCATATTTCCCTGTATGTTTTGCTGAAATGATTTGAATTAAGAGATGTGGAGCAGCAGATCATTGCTATAAATTGCTACGTATAATGGAACCACATGTGCAGTACACTTCAGGTCTTTAATTTGTTAGGGGCTAAATGTTTATTAGAATATGGTACAGTTAATATTCCCTATAGTCACCTTGAAAATGAAATACCCCTTTCACAACGCAAAGATAACGAGCTGTATGGCAGGATAAGGCCATACCAGAATTCAGAAATGACAGAATCCAATTAATTTAACATGAATTAATGCAAGATCAAATTTATTACAGTTGGATGCAGTTTGTAATTGAAAGTTCCATTACAGCACGTTTTTACATGTTATCTCCTATCAGGAAGAGATCTCAAAAGAGCAAATCCTCTATTTTGAACAGCAGCAATGTGTTTATTATATCATAAATAACTCTTTCCTTACATATTTGCTGTGAGGAACTTCAGGTCCCAAGAGCCCAGTTGTGCACAAGGGGCTGTGCTCTTGCTCTTTCTCACAAGGGGACACAACTGAGCTGAAACAGAAACCTGGGTTTCATATTTGACTGTTTTGCTGGGCTGCCCCTCCCTTGTTACTTGTGGATCCCTTTTCCTATTTTCCACTCTTCTGGGTGATCACCCCTCTTTGTTTTTTGGGTGGGAGGGGTGAAATCAGCCCTCTAGTCAAATAAACCTTTCAACCTCCTAACTTCAAAATAAACACTTTTATTGTGGACAGTCCAAGCTCCTTAGGCAAAGCTTTAGGTCTCAAATCCAAAAGATACACTGTGTCCTTTTAATAATTTCATAGTGGAAACTCACTATTTGCCCATTCCTGTGGTGTTATGGAGGTTTTCAAGGATTCTGGTTTAGGTTTCGGGATTAGGTGAAACCAGAGTGCCTTAAACCTCTTTAGAGGTTTGGGATTAGGTCTGCATCAGGCCTAATATAGCCTTTCTGTGCAAGGCTAAATTAAATGGCAGGAATATTTGTTGTGCACTGATTCACAGGTGTTTGGCAAAATACCAGAAAACATAAAGGAACCACTGGAAGAATCATGAAGGCAAAGCCATCGAAACATGAGTATTAGCTAAGTACTGAGGTATCACTTGCAACTGTGGGGTCTTTCAGACTGCTTTTAAGTGATTTTAAGCATGGATATCATTTTTATGTGTCTCTTTCACATGAATGTGAGTAAATTGAAGATCTGTCATGCAAATGGATCATGGATTTTATTTGGGTATTACATTCTGGTAATTTCTGCCTGTTTTATAGCAAATGTATATTAAAGTTTGTCAAACAGCTGATACCACTGAAACTATTGTTTTATTGTACACATAAATTCTACTCCTTCTCTGGAGCATGCATTGGCCTGAAAGAATATGCTAGATCACGAGGAGAAAAATGCAATAGATTTATGCCTACCATTAAAACACTGGCGTGTCTGGCCCAGGAGGCAGAGGCATTTGCCTCACTGATGACCATGGACTAACTGCAGGAACAAATTTTGTTGTTTAGGCTGTCTACTGTGAGGCTTTTCAGCACTTTTCACTGACTTTGTCTCTGGTAGGGCTATTTCTCCTCTATGTGCTCAGTTCTGTAGTTTGTAACATGGACAAGGCCTGACTCCCTGGCCATCTCCTGAGGTACTGTCTGAGCTGAGCAGATTTCATCAAGCAGAAGTGCAGCTCATTGCTGCAGTATCAGATCTCTGCAAACTGCAGCAGCTGGTTTGGCTGCATTTGTAGGGAAAAGCTGATGCCTGGCTCAGCTAAGCCCGAGCCTGGCATCAACAGAAGCCAGAGATGGGGAGGCAAAGCATAGTGCCCAATGGTTCAGTTCCTACAGCTGCCCAAAATCAGTCACTACTTGGGCTTAACTATCTCCTCACACTAAAGTATTCCCTTAACTGATTTTGTGCCTGTCAGCCCTTTACAGGAAATGGTAGTTTGACTGCAGTTATCTCCCCAGATAAACAGATTTTAGTTTTGCTTGTACACTTGCCTGTATTTAGAAAAATAACTACATCTCAAGAATTGCAGGTCTTCTCTGAAGGTTTTTCCATACCAACAATGAGTTCTCTTGCTGCAAGCTTATTTTTGCATTCCTATTTGCAAGTGTTCTGATTAGCAGTGCATACAGCCAGGTCCTGTTTCCTCATGTCTGCTTACAAAAGCAAAACAGAAATAGTTAAGTTTAACAAGAGCATGTCCCCTCTAATCAGATGATCTGTAAAATAGGAGGGAGGCTAACCCGAAGGATTTAATAATCTTAGAATCTGTAAAAAACATTATTTATGGCTTAAGAGTTACACAAGTCTTGAGTTTTAAATGTAAGTTCTTTCCTTCTTTAATGGTGCATGTAAGGAAGAGCAAGAGAGAAATGTTCCAGTCAAGGACAAAATCATAAAATAACGAGGAGAAGAAGAATTAAATGAAAGTATTAGGGGCCAGGGGAGGCTGAGTGGGAGTTTGTCTTCATACATGATTGATCTAAACTTGAAAAAAATAAAAGACTCTTCATCTTTAAACAAGATGGTTATTTGAGCATAAATAACAGTCTCATGTCAAATATGCAGCTATTTCCAATGGAGTCTTTTCACTACAAAACCACAACATTCTCAGCCTTAATCTCAGATAAAACAATACGGCTGGTGGCTGTGAATCAGCACTTTGAAACCACCTCTGAAAACAGCAACACGTTCAGGGTGAAGAGAAACTGAGGAGACAAAGAGCTGCTGTTTATAGATCTTTGCAAAGCGAGGCCCCACCTCGCTTGCTTGGAAATGTGCTGTAACACCCAAAAATTGTTTCTCTTTGGGTGGGAAGTCCAGCTCAGCTTGGCCAGCCCAGAGGACTGGGGCTATTGATGTATCTGTGAGTTTGGTCCCACACCAGGCTGAGCTGTCACTGAAATCTGCAGCAGTGAAATGCCAAAATTCTCCTGGATGCTTGAGCCTTGAGGTTGTATGAAGAAGGGTACGGTGAGAACAAACAACTGGGCTCTCTGTGCCAAAATGAGCACTCCTCCTTTCCCAACCCATCTGCAGCCACATGGTGGTGTCCCCTCCCTTGTGCTGACCCCAGCGCTCCGCATCAGGACTGATGCAAGGCAGGAGCAAGCTGCTGGGAAAGGAGAGGGCCTGGGAGGGACAGCAGTCACACTGGCAGAGTCCTCCCCTGAGCAATGGCACCAAAAGGAGCAGGCCAGCCGGGACACAAAGGTTTCCATCCAGAAAATGACATCTCACCTCAAGCAGGAAGCTCATTTTCCTTCACAGTCAGTGAGGAAAAGCAGGCTATTAACCACATAGGAACATTCCCTCCACCTTTTTTCCTCATTCCACTAACATAACACACTTAAACAAGCTTTGAAATCCATAAATGCCATCCCATGGGAAGTGGGAGAAGACTTCTGTCTCAGCACAGACCCCCAGCTGCTCTCTGGAGGACCTTGCACTGGTGGTGGAGGATGTCCTATGGCAGCAAGACTTGGAGCAGGATCAAATGAGGAAACACTGTGGCATTTGCACTTTCATGTGGGTTTCAGGGGCACTGTCCATAACTCAGAAAAAGTCCTGATCTTTTTGAGCCCCTCTCAGAAAAAAAAGGGAAATGAACTGAGCATTGTTCTCTTCAAAGAGATCACTGTAAAATGGCCTTTGGACATGGTCTGGAGGCATCAGCTGCACAACCTCCCCATCAGTGCTACCCTTCCAGCAAAGCTCCTGAGGCAGGGCTCAGATGAGAGAGATGTTGACAGGATGCCAAATCCCAACCCTCTGGAACTAGACAGAAAAGAGAACCAAATGGCAAACCTGTATCCATGTCCAGCTGCAAAAGCCCAAGCTTCTGTTAAGTCTGTAAAAAACCTTTGATCCAAACATCCCCACTTTTTTGGGATTCCAAACTCGAGTGAAAACACAGCAGTTTCATCCTAGCTTGAAACATAGCCTCACACCTTTGATTTCTGAGGAGAGATCATTTTTCTTGGGGTGAGGCACGTGGACAGCAACAGATCCCTCATGTCTGGTTCAGACAGGCCAACCAAAAGGCTTAAGTGGACACACACAGAACCAGCTGCATGTGATGGGATTTAGTGCAAGGAACTCAAACTCTTTGCCCCACCTCCTAGGCTTATCCTTTAAAGACCAGTCCTGTGCTACAGCTGGAGTTTATGTGAGTCCTGCCTTATTAATTAACTGAAGTCAGTGCCTTTCCCTTCTGAATTCCAACAGAAGCAATTAGAAAGCAGATACTTCACACATAACAGCTGGTTCATTTAAGCCCCTGCTCATGCTATTGTCTCCCCTCCCCCAGACAACTCACATCCCCCTTTTCCATCCTTTCATGTAATGGAGAGGGACAGTAAAATCAAGGTGGCAAAAGCAGGGGCAGCAGATAACCATACTCTTAATAAAATCATCTGATGTAATTGTTGTTGAGGCCACAGTTCTGGGCAGGGAATCATAACATTCACCTACCAGATGGGAAAAAGAGTGTTGGCTGTCTACAGTGTCCTCCTTAAAAGGGGATCTGTATCAAAGTAGCAGCGTATTTTCTTCACTGAAAGCTGTTGATGTCATTAGAGTAAGTCTCATTTTTATTTAAGACCAGAGTTAAGAGTCACATAAAATTGGCACAGGTGAAGGCACTAGGCCCATTAAGTTGTGCAATGTGACTCTCTGGGAACTTTTTGAATGTTCATGCACCTCCAATTTATTTATGCTTGGGCAAGCCACCCCAGAGCTTCTCCTCCTTGCTTCTCAGTATAAATACAGCCTCAATCCTGCCATTAGGTCTGTAAAAAACCCATTCAATCCACTAAATTTGCCCCACACCCAAGATAGATCCAGTTACAGGAAGAGCAGTTGTCCCCCTCTGTGTTAAAACACATCGGTGGGAGATGCTGTGAACATAAAATTAAACTCACAGCCAAACACATCCACCATAACACTGAAAGTGAAATCTGCTCTTGCCAAACTACTTTAAGTGCACGTTCTGCTCCCAAGCAGGTACTCTAGAGGCTGGATCTTGATTTAAGGAAAGTAGAGCTGTTCAGAAGGAAACCAAGTTTAGAGGAATGGAGATTAATTTCCTTCTGTGAAACACTTCTGAAGCAGGGAAGTAATTTCAGTGTATTTGAGGCAAAGGATCGGTCAAGAGTCACATTTCTCTTAGCATGGCTAGCATTTTTTTTAATGTAGAATTTATGGGTAAAATAGAGATCTGGTCCCACACAGGGCATCTGCTCATGGCATACAGGAATAACAAAAGAGTAGACAGCCAAAGTACCCAGTGCTGAGAGATTTTTCTGCTAGATGATTCCTCACTGATCCTGAAATCAGGCAGCATTATGATGACATTTTCAGTTATAATATGGGGAAGATTTAGGTCTGGCAATAAACTTCCCATTTCCTTCCTCAAAGAGGTAGCTATCAGAGAGGCTGCTGTTGCAGTCAGCTAGCCAGATGTTTGCCATCTTTATTACAAATTTTCATGCATCTTACAACACCTACATACTCTACAACAGACTGATGATGCAGCTTTCTAATACCTACATTACAGACACGGAGAACAAGTTGAGAGGGATTAAATTATCTGCCCAGCTTCCCACAAGACAACACAGGTGTGGCTAGAAATCAAAACCTCAAGCTTTCAATTTTTGCTGTGTAATACTAATCTCTTCATATGCTTTGCTGGGAAAAAAACCCCACATTTCTGTAACATGTTTGTTGGTTGAAGTATGGGTACTTCTAATCAAATAAAAAGACAAGCATATTTAAGAAACTGTTATAACTGATTATTACACTGGCCCCCCTTTTTTATCTTCTGCATCTTTCTAGAGGAAGAAAAATAAAAGGGAAGGGCATCTTTTTCTAACTGCAAAGGCTCCAGCTAATGAGAGTAGAAATCGTATTTTATATTTTGGCAGTTAGTGGTAAACACTATTATTAAAGCTATAATAAGATCAGCAAATGTTGTATGAAATATTAGTGATGTCTGAGCACAATGCAGAGTCCCCACCTCTTTAGTTAAAATTACAAAATGATTAACAGCCCAATTAAAAACATTTTTGTTTTTGACATGATAAATTATACTTTATCTACCTATCTGTGGATATAATTGATTATTTTATCCGTTTGCTGTTGGCTGTCGTTAAAAAAGACAGATACCATGGCTTTCTGGCCTCTCTCCCGCTGAGAGAAAGAACAAATTCTGCTATTAACGACAGACAGGATCATTATGAAAAAATTCCATTTGCCACTAGGCAACATAGCCGAGTTCCAGTAATTATTGTATTAGTCAAGCCGTTGAGAAGTTCCATAAAATCGAGAGAGTTTTTAAGGAGCATCCAACATTATTTGGCAACTTTTGTGATGTAACAATTATAACCATGCTCCAGGCCCCAAAATGTGCAGGAGATTGCCAAAATCAGATAAAACCCTAGAGGGCCCCTGACTTGCAAAGGAAAAAAAAAAATCAAACTGTTTACTTTTAGGATCAGACATTCATCAACGTTTGGCTTTTGTTTCAGCTGGTGTCAGATAATAACAGCACCACGTTTTCAGTTGGCTTCTAACAAAACTCTGCACTGTTCGATGTCAGGTCTCAAGGCTGACACTGGCCTCTCCTCAGGAGAGGGAATTCTCATGGACCTGATGCTACCAGCTTTGCTTGGCAGGTCAGATACCTGGGGGCACTCAGAAGTACCTTCTGGAGTGAATCACATCTATAATCCACCAGTAGCATCAGGAAATCACTGGGGAGAAGTGCAAGTTATTCCTTCCTCTCACATCTAGGAGCTGAGCCAGGCAATACCCCAAATTGTCAGGGCTGCAGGCGATGAAGCAGAAGTCTCCTGTCCATGTACCCCATTAACCTGTCAAGGAACTGATAAAAAAAATTAAAATCACATTTTAAAACTGCTAAGGGAAATTGCTACTGAACAAAACTTATAGCCAAGTTTATCATTTACCTACTTCTCCGCTGAGTGGTGTTCAGGAATTATGATGCACAGTACCAAACATCAAGGTACAGGATCAGGCTTCTGTAGTGGAAAGTGAAGTTACTTGGTTTAGCTTAATGAAGACTACAGGAAGCATTTCAAGAGCACATCTGTTTGCAAAGGAGCTTTTCCCTTCCCAGAATAACATGCCTGGGTCAGAAAGTTGCAATGTTTTAAAGAACTGTGATGGGAGCAACAGTTCCATGGTAGTCAGAGGGAGCTGGGGTCTAAACACAGGATACTGCTGTTGTCACCAGTAGGGAACCACAGTAGGGCAGGGTTTAGCATCAGCACCTGCCAGGCTCCACCTGGAACATGCTGTACCAGGCAGGACAGATAAAAAGATACACTGGAGCCTGCCATGATACAGCCTTTCATCACACAGCTCTGGGACTGGAGATGGCTGCCAACTGTTAGGGCCTGCTGACCTATTTAATAAAAAAAGATCAAACCTACAACCCTTAGCAATCGTGCCTTTTATCTGATGTAAATGGGAACAGTGGCACAGCACTACAGGCCATGGGCAGCCCTTGAACCATAAGTTGCATTGCCAAGGCAAAGACAGAGGCTCAGACTTGTGGAGAGAGGGTGTGTGAAAGAAAAGCTGCTTCTCTCTCCCAGCTCTGAAACTGATCTTGCTGCTCTGCAAGGCAGGCATGCCTGAGTCCTAATAAGCTCAGGAATCAGCTAATGCTGGAAGCTACTGCCACATTTTCCAGCACATTTAACCTCTAGTTTGGGTCTGGCAAATGCTAGGGTGTGGTGAGATGTGTTGCTATAGAAGTATAAAGCCCTGAGAAAGCACTAGCTGCTTTTGGGAGACAGCATGGTCTTGTAGTTTTCTCCAGCAGAACTAAAGCATATATTGTGGTAGTATTCAATTCTCTTGCATTTGGAGCTGTCATTTAATGTGAAGCATCCTAGGTCAGCTCAAGAACTTAGGTCAGTAGCTGTCAGTGTGGAGAATGAATTCTTATTCTTGGTTTTATCAGTAAATTGTGCCAAATCTTCAACATACTAGAGCAGTGCAAGTTTTTTAAATATATGTTCTTTATTAGCATAAAAACTTTTATTATTAAAAGAGTTATGTTACAACATATATGCATAAGATCCATCTAAACTTAAAAAATAATTTGAAAAGAATACATTCCTTATTTTTTTTGTTAGTCCCTCTGGCTTACACGTCATCAGAGCCATGAGTGAGGAAAATGCAAATCCCAGCACACAGCAAAGGGAACTCAGTGATGAAAGAGGGAGAGTGGAGTGGACTGACAGTGCATTGTTTGTGGGTACTGCTGAGAACAAGATGAACCCACTGAAAAAACGGTAACTTTATATTGAAATTGTGGGGACTTTGGATCAAGGGCTACAAAGAAGGCTAAACTCCCTGATCCAGGCAGCTCTCCTCAGACCACTGTTATATTTTCTCTGTGGGCTGCAGCAACAAGCCTGAACAATTCAACCAGTTTCCACCCCAGCCTGGCTGTTCAGGCTCTAGTTTGTAGGTGTTTGCATCTCCCTCTGTTGTGTCAGCTGGCTGGTTTTACTCTTCAGAAGGATGCCAGATGGCTGGTACTTTAGCCAACCTGATTTCCAGATAACTGGTTTTTGTAGATACCTCTTTAATTAAAATAAAAAGTATATGTAAAGGACAAGTTTATCATCTGCTAACACACGCCCTTGTTTTCTCTCAGTCAATCAGCACGCAGCTGACAGAGATGCAGACTTCCCTTCCACACCACCAGTATTCAAAAGGAAAAAAATCAGTCCATCTGCAAAAGTGATCAGACCCTCATGCTTCTCGGCATCAATTCCCATTTACAGGATCCAGTGCCCTCTGCTGAGGAGAACCAAACTAAGCATTAACGTGTCCCAGGCCCACAAAGGGACTGTTCAGGTAGAGCAGTATGGAGCAGAACAGTTGGAAGTTCACCTCCATGCCCACCCCTTGTCAATTCTGCCACCAGCGCTCCCAGGTCACTGTAAAGCAACACATGGAAAGTAGGGGAGCTTGCAAAAGCTACAGAGCTGTGAGAAGAGGAACATGTCCCTTTCTGGTAGAGGAAATCCACGTGGACATATGGTAGTTGTGAAAGGAGCTGGACTAGCAACCTTGGCAGGCTGGAGCCGAACAGAAATGTTGCTGCTTTGCCTTGATCTTTATTTACAATAAACTCCTGGGCTCCAGCTCAGTGTTTTATCTGGGAGCAGCCGCCGGCGCTCCTGCGCCCGTGTTCCGTCTCATTGCTGCACTGACATATTTACACGCGGGCCGGGGCCCGGGCAGCTGTGAATTAGGGGCCATATATCAAGAGAGGAAAAAGGGATGCAAAGATGAATTTTATGGAATATTTTCCATTTTTCTTTGACTTGGTTGTGCATTTTGCTACGGCCCATTGGGCACTCACTCAGCACTTGGACACTTTGCTCCGTGCAGTCTCGCCTCTATTTCTAATTGTGTCTACATGCCAAGCCTAGCCCAGTACCTGAGGCAGCCTGCAGGGACTTGGAGACTGAAAAAAAAAGAAGGTGGGTAGGAGGGAAATTTCCTGCCCTTCAATGGCATATACCATGGGAAAGAAAATCATGTCTTGTAAGTCACCAGTCTTTTCCGAGTCCTGCAGGACACCTCTTATATTTGAGTGTCAAAGTGAGAGGAAATATTTCCACTAATTTGTGAGAGAAAACAATCAACTCCCTTTTGCAGTTTTAAGAAGTTGTATCATATTTGATTTTTTTCACTGGGCAATGAAAAGGGTTAATTCCTCACAGTGTTGACTTAATCCTTTCCTTTTTCCCAGTGGCTGACTAATAAGTTAGATGTGTTGACTCTATTTATAAAGACAAGCTTTGGACATAATATTAATGATATTGTGTGCGCAATAACATTAGAAAACAAACACAGAGGCACCTGGGGAGTCTGAAGGCATCTTCTGGCCTTTCTGGGCTGACAGCACAGAGTGGCCCTCCAACATTTCCATGTGGAAAAACACTATCTAGCACAAGAGAGTTTACTTTGAGTGACCCTTTTGCCTTTCAAACAATGAGAAGTCAGGACTGTTACAAGCTGAAGCCTTGTTTTATAAGAGCAGGCCATTGCTCAACCAGCTTAAGAGGAAGGAAAAAAAGGGATTCCAGAGAAACAACTGGAAATTAAAACTGGACATTTGAATGGAATAATGGCTGGTGTCTTTACTCTGGCACTGACATCTTAACAAAGGGTGTAAACGTTTTTTCCGTTATGGTTTTGCAAGGCAGAGATGGGAAGAGAGCATTGTTTGTTTATTCATTTGTCTTAGAGCCCCATGAGCATAAAGAAGTCATTGCAAGTACTTATCCAAGGCTCAGGTTCATCCCATTGGAATTTTAGGCTCCCTTGACAGCCCATGTAAGATCCAAACCAGCACGTGGAAGTGCTTATTTCCCTCTACTGTCTATTTAGGAGGTTTAGGGGAGTAAGGCACAATTCCTGTTATGTCACCATGGTATGGCCTGAAAGCCAAGTAGGCCTCATTGGTCACCTGGAGATGCTGCTCAGCACAGATGTGTACAGGGCCTCACCTCAGAGCTTTGTCAGGCTTTGTGCAGGTGTCCCATCCTGAGTGTCACAATGCAGGCAAAATAAACTACATGTCTACTGCTGCTGAACCATAGAATTTTCTTGGTACAGCTGTGCTTAAATGGAGTTGAATCAAGGTAGTCTCACCCTTGGATTAAGAGCCATCAGTTCCCAGGAAAAGAACTG
Organism: Tichodroma muraria; assembly: GCA_013390105.1. Classification (NCBI taxonomy): domain Eukaryota; kingdom Metazoa; phylum Chordata; class Aves; order Passeriformes; family Sittidae; genus Tichodroma; species Tichodroma muraria. Next base: position 6,304 of record WAAG01011901.1, on the reverse strand, counting down.
CTCCACTGAGTAAAATGTCTCTCAGCACTGCTGAAGAATCTTCTCAGATGATTTGTAACTCTCTTCTCTGGATGGTTTCATTACCTACACTTGAGCAGCTGAAGTTGCACTGGGAAGGAGCACCTGAGGCCATCAAACTCAGAGCTCAGCAGGAGCCTGGCAGGGATAAAAAGACAGGCACCACTTTAAGATAGGACATGGGGATCATTTAGTGACTCACCTAAGATCACACAGATGGTGCTTATACCAAGAATTAGACCTAACAAGCCATCAAACACCTCTGGATTATTCACTGAGGATTAGAGTCCATTTAGGAGTCTATTTTAATATATAAATGTAGGATATGGAGCTATGATGGAATGGTAAATTAAATACTGAGAAGTCTGTCACATCTCTGTTCAAAGCAGGCTAACATTTCATGTAAGGAATTACATGCTTCAGACAGTTGCAATCATCTTCTGCAGAAATAATTTAAGCTTACTTCATCTGTTGTATTCTGATTTAAATTTTTATTGGAAATATAAATACCTATGTCGGTCACCAAACCAAATAAAACAAACATATTGAGTAGGGTCTATTATAGACTAATATGGAAACAAATAATCTGCAAGTCTGGTTTTATTTATAAGCTTATTTGAGTTTTTACTCTAGGCTCATATTAATCGGGTTTGTGGTTTCCACATCTGTACTGCTGATGCCCAGTGCAGACAGCATGCCAAGTCAGACCTGGGCATCCTCCAAGCTCTAAATGGAAAACAGATGCCTCAACTCCAGCTACCTCAAGACAAGCAGGGCAAGTAACCTACCAAGTAACCACAGCGGGTGCAGCAGGCAAAGCAAAACTCTGGGGAGCTCCCTGAGGTGCCTGCTTGCAAGTTTCTTGCTTCTGACTTGCTCCAGGGGCAGCCAGACTGCCGCCTGTATTGTATTTGCTCTCTCTGATGATCAAGAGATACCAATTCCCTTCACAGCCTCCCTTTTCCTCAAGCTGTAGCTAGGAATTCCCAGACTGGACCAGTTAGTTCACAGTGTCAGCTAGTAATACATATTCTAGAGGAAGATGGAAGAACTCCTGCAGATGATGGTAATGCAGGATGAATTCTTTCCAGAACCCTTGATTATTTTTAATATTTATAAAAAGCATTTTGAATGTTCACAAAAGCCATAAATATATATAAAAAAATGCCCATGCCCCTTGTCAAGCCAAAATGGATCCAGCTGTTCTGCGGTGCTGGTCTCTGATTGTGGAGAATCCCTGTATTAATGAAAGATGTATAAAGGGAATCCCAAACTGGAAATATGATCTCTGCTCAAGACTGTTCAACTATTAAAGAATATTTCAGGGAAGTACATCAACACAAATCTGATTCTCAACATGGCTGAGATCCAATCCTGAGAATGCATCTCCATGAGGACATCTACACTGATTGCAGATATTTTTCAGAGCAAGTTGCTTCCAGACAAACTTTGCTTTGTGCTGGTACATAGCAAGAGTTTTGTGCCATACATAATTGCAAAACCATTCTCTAAGGCCCAAGCCAACCTCAGTGCAGTAGGAATGCCAGACCTACTTCTTCCCTAAGCACAGGAGGGAGGCCAGTATGAGAACTGGAGCAAAATCACATACATGACAGTAATGAGAGAAAAAGAAGCAGTGTCACTGGTGTAAACACTAAAATTTTGGCAGAGGCATTCAAATTTATTCCTTGTGTGGCCTCTGACGGCCGTCCAGCAGCCTCTGCCACCTGCAGCAATTATCCCTTTCCTGACAATTTTGACCAAGGGATGCATTGCCTCCTGTGCCATAAAATATGTTTTTTCAAGCCACTATAGCATCTGTGTCTTGTTCATACAGCAAAGCCAAGATTTGTTTTAAGAATTCAGAGCAGGAAAAGGGGGATATTGGGGAGGGGATAAAAAATTAACACAACCTCAGCGCCCCAGCCATGTAGAAGGGAATCACTCTGTCATCCATCATCATCATCCTCCTCAGAGAACTGCTTTGCCCCCAACACGGCTGCTCCACTGGCTCCCAGGCAGAGGCAATTCCTAGGAAACTGAGATGGCAAAAGCTCAGTGTCTGATAGCAGAGGGGCAGATCTGTCATCAGCACAGAAGGCACTCATTCCTTGTGGCAGTGGCTGAAGAAAAGAAGATGCAATTAACAATTAGCTTTGGTAAGAGAAGACAAAACCCTTAAAAAAGTTTCTACTGCAGCAAATCAAGTTACAGACTTAGGAATTAATGGTTCAAAGTCTTGGTTCTTGCTTTCCTAGATACATTAGAAGATGAAAGAGAGAGTGAATTTCTCCTGCCACTTCATTCTGGCTGGCTAAGAATTGGGGCTTAGCCATGGAAAAGGGCCAATCTTGCAAGAGTTACAGGAAATGAGAATAGCTTTGCAGCATTTCCAAGCAAATTCAGCACACCTTCAGATTTGTATTTTTGGCACAAAACTCGGGCTTCCCACCCCAGAAAACAAAATTGAGGCTTTTCAGTAGATGTTGCATTATTCATTTCCAGCAGAGACTAGATTCACGTGATTCAGATTATCTGGAGATGTTCAAGGAATATAACCAACTTACATATGCATAAAAGCAGTGTTTCTGGTACAAAGTCAGGTACCTTCCTCTCTCTAAGACATCTCGTGCGTGGATTAATTCAGACTCTCAAATGGCATTAAAGAACCTTGTTCTATTATTTCCCAGTCCACAGGTGCATGAGACCAAATCCAGCCCAGCCTACAGGCCTAGCTCAACATCCTGTACAGCACTGCCAGCCATTCTCTCCTCCCTCCTTCCCAATCACTTTGGTTCTTTGAGCCCTACAGTAATTTCCTCTTCTAGTCTCTCTTTTTTTCTCCTTTGTCCATAGCACATTAAAAATTATTTGCGGTTGCAATGATTAATTTCACAACTCACACCTGATTTGACCCTAATAACTTTGCCTGAAAAAGGGACAATTCCTTGTTGATCCAGACAACTTATCACCCCAAGAGCACAATAAAAAGGCAGAGCTGGTTATCAACTGGGAGATGCCCATTAGTATTTTTACAGGCAGAGTGTCGGCAGGTCCCTTATCAAGTGGGGTGAGAGCTGGCATGGACTCCAGGCACGCAGGGGGAGGCAGATTGCTTTCAGCCTGCAAGGCCACACAATATGGGAAGTGGTGGCTTGAAAGAGGAGTGGAAGAATGACAGACGGTTTGTGCCTGTGCGTTTCTTTAGAGGACACCGGGTTCCCGCCATGGGAACAGCGTGGACAGTAAAGGCAGCGACTCCATGTGAAGAGTGACAAAGCAAGTCAGCCACGGATGGCCCGTGGGAGGCCAGAGGAAATGCACCATTAGTCAAAGCTGGAGGAAAAATAAAATGCGTTGACAACCGGGCCATTCATGTGCTTCCCCTTCAAGGACTGACCAGACCCTTCACAACTCAAAAGACTCAAGTATCAGCTTCTTTTTCTCTTCAGCCAGGCTAATGTGCACTGGCAGAATCTGAGGAACTCCCTTGTCACTTACATTAATTCTTATCTTGTTGTTCTTGGCTACACTTCACTGAAGTACAGTGAGGGAGAGTGCTTCAATCAATAATGTAGATCCAAGGGGGCACCCCCCTCTCCTGTTCCTAGGGATCAACACAATGGCTTAAAGCAAATGTTCACCCAACTTGTGAACTTGGGAAATATTAGGACTTCCAGAATTAGAGCACAAGACAATGAGGTGGCCTCACAAGGATGTTTAAGCCCACACATGAACAATCTCATCACTCCAGGGTAGCTTTTTGCACTCTGAGAGTTTGCTACTCAGTACAAAAACTTCAAGATCTCAGAGCTCTCTCTCAGTAGCCTCAGTGACAAAAAAGGTAGCCTTGCATTTCACAGGCAAATTTCATCAGATATTCCACTTTGCCACTGTCATGGGAACCCTGAGGCACTACTGTCACAGCTTGTGAATCTGATGCATTTTGTCATTAAAGAAAGATGATGCCCTTCAGAAGGTCCAGCTGTAAACACTCACAAATGGTTGGTCTTGTTTTTCAAGGGGGACAATACCACATTTATGGGCAGGACTTATTTAGAACTGCCTCCTCTGGAGCTGTGGCCTTTCCAGATTTGGAAAGTACAAGGGAGTAAAAGGAAGATGCAAGCAGAAAATCCCCAAATGCTCACTTATGAATACATTGGACTCCTACCCCATCAGAAGTAACTTCACTTATTAACACTTAAATAGAGCTAAAAGCAGCTAAGTAAAATAGAATGAGCCTCTTGCAAAAAGGTGGAATGAGAAAAATTCAAGGATAACAAATCCTTAATTAAGAAAGAGAACCGAAGTCCTGACCTGAAACTCTTAGAAACTCTGGATACATGTAGAACGAACAAGGACAGAAATGCAAGCAAAGTCTGAAGTGCCAAGAGACCTCTACTTATTCTCCTGTGTTTGAAATATGTCTAAGAAATAAACTCAATGAAAAGTAAAGAGGCAAAAATCAAAAGCTGCTGCCATGATTTAATTAGATCTTGGTGTGGTATAAATTAAATTAATTAAAAAAATATCATTTGACAATCTAAGAGCCATTTCTTAAGTCTCCAAAGCAACCTGTGTTTTTTAAACTACTTCCTGTCATATGGTTACTAATTTCTGCTTTCTGCATTACAGGAGTCATTCACCTAAGACAGGGAAACTGAGCAGTGCCATCAGTGTTAACACCCTGCTGCCCAAACTGCTGTGCCTAACAATATCTTCCCAATTATCCAGGAGTCTATTGCCAGCAGAACATTACTTGACTCCATTTCTCTAAGGAAAATTCTTGCGTTTCCTGATGTTTTCAGCTGTGTTTGTACAACTTGCCTTTGTGTGAAGCTGAAAATTAATGCATTTCCTCTTGATCCTTTGAGAGAGAGAAAAAAAGGAAGATTATCAAGATTAAATAAAAATGTCAAAGCTCAATCCTTTGTCCCCATTGAACAAAGGTGTTTAAATAAAGATTGCTGAGCTCAACCTCCTGCATAAAGCTAAAAGCTGCTTTCTAACCTGTTGCTCTGACACAGTGTGAACAGAATATTGCTGCATTACAGTTCATTCACACATTTGAAAAAGAAAAGTAAAATGAGCTTTCAATTTTAGCTATTTTGTTGAGAGTACACCATGGAAAAATGCATTTGGGCCTTTCCTCACAGGGAGACAACAAAGAAGGGAACATTTATTTATTTTCTCAATTTTTGTTTAAAGCCTGAAGTCTGTCTTTTATTCACTGTTTTCTTTCCCTTGATATTTTACTTTACTGGAGTTACATAGTATTCTAATAGACAAGGACTGAAAAAGTATCTATAGCTTAGATTTGTTATATTACCACCTACCTAATTTCTTGCAGAGCCTTGGGAAAAAGAGTCTCCTTGTTAAAGATTTAAGTAGAGGGAACTTGGTCTTTGGCTTTATGCTGAAACAAAGAATTACAAGCCTGATTCCCATATTGCTTTAAAGTAAAGGAAAGGAGGACAGAAAAATAGAAAAAGACTCCAGCAGTCTTTCTGGTCTTTGTATGACCTGAAAGAAAACAGGGCAAGAAGTGCAGTAAGGGCAGAGTTTGTGTTTCATGGAGTATAAAGACTTTCCTTAAATAAATGTATTTATATATTGGACATACTCTATTACAAACTGCTGAGACTTCTACCTGGAAAAGTTTCCCCCCACCCCCTCCTTGGAGATGCTGGTTCTGACAGGCTGCAGCTCCCAATATCTCTACCCAGCTAACAATGCACAGCGCCTTGTTCAAACAAGACTGGTCTTCATTTCACACTCCCCCCCAGGGAATATCCACTTTTCTCTTCATACTATATCTTTCTGACTGATGCAATCAGATTCTGGAAACCTGCCTTATTAGTTTATATTCCAGCTTCTTAAGGAATGATGTTAATTTTCCATTGTAGGACCAGAAGATTTTAGATGTGCTAGATCTTGTCTATAAGAAATAACAAAAAAAGTGGCACACACAGTACCATACTCAGAAATGGACTACAGTGAACAGCATTCCTTGCACAGAAATTCTAGGGGTTCCAAAAAAAGACATTCTCCTCAGTCCAACAGTGCCTGAAGCAAGATAATCTACAATTACATTATAAATAAATAAATATGCATTTTCTTACTTATTCACCTGAGATATTCTGCTTAATTTCTTCATTAGTTCACCATCATAACTGTTTTCTTTCTAGATCTGTGGTTTACTAAGCCTTTACACAGTGATGGCCGAAGTGTTCCATTATTAAAAATTAGATAATTTTCTTTTGCTTCCCACAGCAAATAGAAT
>WAAG01011897.1:13089-28157 GCA_013390105.1 Tichodroma muraria | reverse complement strand
CAAAAAATAAATAAAGAAAAAAGCCTCAACTTAAAATTGTGGAGGTGGTTGTATTTAACATTTACATAATGTAAAATATGTTACATTTTATTATTACATTTTATTTGTATTTAACATTTAAAATCCAACTTCCTTGGAAAGTCTTTTAAGTTAAATCTGCCTGTGTCCAGTGGATTAAATCTGCTGCAGTTGCAGGGAGTTTTATAGACTTACAAATATTGTTTCTTTTCATTTAAGAACAAATATGTAAGAAGACAACACCACTAAGAGAAATACAACTGTCTTGTGTCATCTTTCATTACATTACTCTTCCCATCTATGTTTTTGCTGCAGTAAACTATTATTAAAAATGAGGAATATAAACACAGGCATTATGGAATGGTCAGGATTGATCTCTTTACATTCTTAAACATCATTTATTATCTTCTGGTTTGAAGTCAGTGTAGGCTGAGAGTAGCAGAGCTCACAGACAACTTGGTTATTTTGGCTTCCAATACTGTTTCTGAACAAGTGTATTTTGATTTCAGTGGGTTTTATTCTGAGCTCTGCATAAACCTAAATGCTTCCAAATATACGGGTTTGAAAACAAGATTTCTGTGCTTTAAAAAAAGTCAATTCATTTGTTTTGTAGTGCTTAAATATAACAGCTTGTCATAATAAAACAGAGCATGTATTTTTAGCCTTTAATTAGCCCATTGGAAGGAAGAAATATCAACATTAAATATTACACAAAGATCTACTCTATGGCATCTGTCCCTGTAATAGACAGTGTGTGCTAATTGTGGAATAGCTTAAAGTGGTGTGCTTGGCCTTGGCTTACCTGAGCTGGCTTGTAGACTTTTGTTACATTTGCCAGATGAAAACCAAATAAAAACAAACTGAAGTAGCTAATGTTACCTGGTTAACAAAAATAATGACTTTCATAGATGAGTCTGGCACATAAAACAAGTGGCATAAACTAAATTTGCAGCATGAGAAGATAATGCTCTCTCATGGAGTTAGATGTCTCAGTTCCTATGATACAGCTGTGCAGATAGGTGGATTAATTTTGCAATAAGCAGAAAGCTACTGTGTATAGCTACTGTGTATAGGAACTCCCTATGGTTCCTTGAAGATGCTGTCTAATCAGATTAACTCCCAACTAATCGTTCCAGTACCTGAAGGGAGCCTACAAGAGAGAGAAGAGAGACTTTTTACAAGGGCATGTAGTGACAGGATCAGGGGGAATAGCTTTGAACTGAAAAGAGGATAAGTTTAGATTAGATATTGGGAAGAAATCCTTTACTTTGAAGGTGGGCAGACACTGAAGCAGATTTGCAAGAGAAGTTATGGGTGCCTGGAAGTGTTGAAGGCCAGGATGGATGGGGCTTTGATCAACCTGGTCTAGTGGGAAGTGTCCCTGCCTGTGGCAGCTGGGGTGAAAGTTGATGATCTTTAAGGTCCCTTCCAACCCAAACTATTCTGTGATTCTGTGATTCACTTGCTGTTTCTTTTAAGTTGAGGAGAGAAATCTTTTACACTTACCTCTGGAGAACATTTTTATGAATACTATTACTCCCAAAATTACCTCTTATTTCAATTTAAAAGAAAAATAATTCCTTCTGACAGATCTCTTCTGTGTGTATGTTCAGCTGAACTACATCTGACTTGTCTGTGCATGTCTGATGTTTGTCCACAGTACAGGCCTCAACAAAGAACAACAGTCATAAGGAGAAAGTCTCTCATTTAAGAAATTTGTTTTCTTCATTTAAAAAAAAATAAATCAACGAGTATATTTTCTTCTTTGCATTTATTAAATTTTGTTATCTTCTAGGCAAAGGCACTAGCAAGACCGGAAATATTTTTGTTTCTGATGAAATATTTGCTAACATTAATTGTTGGCATATCTCCAGTGTTCTGGGTGGGAAGTAAAAAGACCTGTTCTGAATGGGCCAATTTCTTCAACAGAAACCGCAAAAGAGAGTAAGAATTTTTTTCTCTGTTTTTTAAAGTGTATACTTAAATGTGGCTTTCAGACGTGTTTCTTTGTATATGGCTCAAGTAATCAAAATGTTGTCCTCAGACTATGGATGCTGCTTTGGGTATCAGCAGAATCCCATTGGAATCTGGGGAAGTTTTAAATATGCAGCAACTTTTCAACAACAGTCTCAAGAAGACAGAAAATACTTTCCTCTGCTGATTTCTCTTTTGCAGAGCAGAAAGTGTGTCGCTGTGTTTATCATTGGCTGATGCATCTCTGGTTCACAGTCAGAGGAGGAAAGATCATTTCAGCCATCAGTTTAGTTATTTTCATGTGTTGTGACCACTTCATTTGACAGTACTTAGTGCTACGTTTACTGTCATGCAATAATAATATCCTCTTTTCTCCTCTGCGAGAGGAGAGGAGGAGAGGATATTTTGTCTTATTTTAAAATCAATATTCATTGAACCCTCCTTACTATCACTTTTATTGCATTAATGTAGTGTTCCTTTTTTTTTTTAATTAAACAGAAGAGTTCCGTTTTATTACCTAATTTAAGCAAATTTATATCTGTTGATCTAAACAGCTTATAAATTTTGTCTCCATTTCTTGTAGTTGTCGTTTTTTTCAGTTCTTTTTTATGACTTGATTATTTCTTTTCAGATTATCTGTTACTTATATATTATGATATTGTGGTTTTAGATAATTTTGTTTATTTGGATTTCCCAAGGCAGTAGTCTCTAAGCTCTTTTTATTTTACATCTATATATTTTCAATGGTGAATTTATAGCTTCCTTTCCCTCGCCCCTCTTTTTCCATTTCCTGTATAATTTTTTCTTGTGTTTCAGGTGTTAATTGCTTTTAGCTAAAAGGATTTAAAAATAATGAAGTCATTTTTACAATGCTTACCTTTTTCCCTTTGAAGGAGGTTGACTCTATATAGAGTTGGTAATGCAGCTGCTTATGAGCTAATCCTTTTTTTCTAGCAGATAATTAATTCACTGTAGTCATTGGACCTATTTGCAGAAGAAATGTAGAAATCTGCTTTATTTATTTGTTCCACAGACAATTACTTTGGAGCCATTATGATTTTTTCTCCTCTTTTAACATACGATTTTTTTATGTTTTCATTAACATCCAGCTCAGATTGCATCACTTGTTGCTGTTCTTTCAAGGTGTTGTGTTTTTACTACTCTTTTTTATATTATAGCTAGGGTTATCCTCTTTGTTCAGTTATGTTCTTGTGCTCTCTTTCAGTCCAATCAGTGAGAGTCGAAGAGTGCTGCAAGAATCATGTGAATTTTTCTTGAGGCACAATTCCAAGGTTAAACATAAAAAGAAGCACTACAAGTCAACTTCACACAGACTGAAAGTAATTTCAAAGTCAATGGGGACTAGTACAGGTGGCACAACAAATCATGGAACTTCTGCAGTAGCAATCACTAATCATGATTACTTAAGCCAAGAAGCTGTGGCAGAAGTTAAAACCTCTCCAGAGACATCTGAGAAAGAGGTCGAGGCAGACGGAGCATCAGCCCGAAGAGTCCAGGAAGGTGAAAACAGTGGAGATCAAATGTTACCCAGTGCTAAACTGACCATGGATCAGGTGGAAAGGAGAAACAAAGCAGATAGCACATGTCATATGAGTGCTTTGGCTGAGAGTATGAAGAGAGTAGGTGAAGGAAGGTAAGGCTCCTGAACTCAATCTTTTCTTTGTTTATGCATATAACCATTATTTTTGTTTTCTGTTTCTTCTCTCTGAAGAATCAGGGTATTCTCAGGATGCAGCTGACCTTCAGTAGCTGTCAAGAGAGCTTGCAAACTGTGGCCATGTATGTTTAGCATGTGGGCTATTTTGTATTTTTGTAGGATTCTTCTTTTCCTTTTAAGCATTGCATGTTGGAGCTTCACCTTGTAGGATATTCTTGCCTTGTTACCCTCAAGAACCTTGAACAGTTACCCTCAAGAAACAGTGACAGCACTGCAATCACTAAGAGGTGATGGGTCTGAAAAAGGACAGTGGTGGTGACCATAGGCTTGGAAAAGTGTATGGAACTGTACTGCATTCTTTTGAAAAGAATACAGCTGAAGACATACTATTTTTTAACTACTCTTTTTTTACCCAGTGTAATGTAAATTAAACTGTGCTTAAAATTTACTCTCTGTGTTTTATTTTTCATTACTTACAGAATAACTCCAAAAAATGATTTTAGTGAATCTCCTTCACTACAAAGGAGCTGTTCCCAAATACCTGATGTCTCACAGTCACCTTCCGTATCACTACTTGTCTACTCAGCTTCAGACACCAGAAGAGAGTTGGATTCAGGGAACAGTTCTACTCCTTGAAAGATTGAAAATTCATATGAACTTTTGCATTGTATAAAACTGAGATGAGTTCTTTGTTACACTGGAAATAATGGATATTCTGTGCCTTATTAAAAAACACACATATCCTGCTTTGCACTTAAAAATGTATGTTTTGTTGTGGGGACAGCTAGCAATAATGTACTGTATTTAATCTTGTCCAGGACTAATGGAAATTGAAGTTCTGTAAGACATGGCAATAATGTAAGAAAAAGATGAGAGACAAATATTATTCCTTATATAAAGAACACTTTGTAATGAATTGCATTAAAATAATGCTTAGAAAGCACTGTTATTTCTCAAGGTATAAAATTCCATTTTCCTCTTTGATGTCTTTCAAAACTGGTTGGTTACGTTTTTCTCTTTTTTACTGTCTCTAAACCAACAGTATCACTTAAATAAGTGATGCACAAATTTCTAAATACTCTCTAAGATTTGAATCTTGCTGTATCAATTATAGCACTGGTTTATGGTAGCTTGTACACTGAATATGAAAGGGAATCTGAAATTATAGCAGTTTATTTTGTACATAAAACCAAATTTTGTAAATAAGTGACTGCATAAGGTCAATCTTTAGAATTACTGCTTTGTATGTATTGTATAAACTTGGGAAAGTTCCCGTGCTTCCCTAAGGGCGTTGCTGAAGCAAGCAGTCCCCTGGTGATCAGCCAGCGTGACCCAGTTCTGAGAAAAGCAGGTTGGACCTTTATCCATAACATGCACTGCTATTTGGGGTGAGACAGGTCCTGCTACAGGGATGGTGCAGAAGGTGCAGCACTGTCTCAGAAAAAGGCCTCTTGGAGCCTCACCTGGCATGGTGTTCCAGGGCATGGTGCCAAAGGGAGCAGCTCAGGGGGCACAGTCTGAGGTGCAGGCTTTGGGCTGTTGTCCTGAGCTGCAGCGGCAGCTCCTCTCGTGCTGTGTCTATGCAAGTAACTTCATTTTTTTAAAAATGCTATAAGGACCTTACAGATAACTGCTGCAAATAACTGCTGAGTTATTAATATGCAGGCTTCTTTGACAATCTGTTTACTGAGAAGACAGCCTTAATACTTTTCTTACAAAGCCTGATTTTCTGTTATGCTACAGCAATATATTTTCTCTAAATCAAAAAGGCCTTAATAATATAGCCTTTCTTATGCTAGGTGGTTCTCAAGAGCAAGTACTGCTGACGTGGATAACAATTTCATTGTCTGACCTCATTTGAGTCAAGATTTTTTTAAGAGCCAATGGGATTTATTACTTGACATAATTTAGAGACAGACTTTGCTGTTTTCTAAACCTAAATGTCAGTGCATTTTGTGAGACTGTCCAGCATCTTGCATTTGATCACTAGTAAGAGTATTTCTCAATGTTATGGTATTGTGCAGAGAATTTGCTGTGAGTTGGGACAGCATTCGTGGTGATGCATTGAACAATGAAAATTGCATGCTACAAAGGACATGTAAATGCTGGAACAGCAGGAACTACGGTTCTGATAAACCAAAGTTATTTGTTTTACCCATCACACATTAAAAATGGAATTTCTTTACCTTTATATTAGAGTATCTGTATTTTAGCATCTGTAATTTATTGCCTTCAATGGGGTATGCTCTTTCTTTTATAATTTTCCCATTAGAAGTACACACAGAATTCTTGCTACTGAGTGGACAGTAAGAAAGATATGAAAAACCTCCTGTGAAAAAGCACACTAAATACCCTAATACCCTTCATTTTTCTAGTACTGTTTGTAACCAGGTAACTTTATACACATGTTCAATAGTTTTGTTATTACTGTATTTGTTAGTAATAAAATATGCTGTTGTACAGTAGGAGCTTCTGAGTGGATATTTCTCAGTAACTAGATGTGGCATGTTGCTTTACCTACTACTGTAGTATTTTTGCACCTAAAGCACAAGTATTTTTAGTAGGGCTGTGTCAGTTAATAAGTATTGCAATGTTTTTATTCCTCCTGTGTCAGAAGCTGAAACAGAACAATGCTGGGTATTGTTCACATGAACACAGACTTGTGAAGGAGTGAGGAACTTGAACTAGTTCTTTCATCCTAATGTTTATGGTGTTTTTTCTTTCATGACCTCTAAAGGCCTCCTTTAGATTATGTAGAATGTGTGTTTCCAGACTGCTCATGCTGCCACTTTCTTAAAATACTGACTTTTAATTTTTAAATGTTATTCTGCCTTTTTAGGAAGTTCTGAAGAAAAATTGCTTTTGTGGTAACTGCTCTACAAAAGATAAATGCAAAGTAATTTTGAAGTCACAGCAGTACCGTGTGCTTAAAAATAGATAAATTATCAAAGAAGTGTGAAGTACGAAGCAATAATCAAAATGTTGACTGGCAGTGAAATACATCAGTGGTAGATTGAGACTGCAGCACTTTGTGTGTTCCAGGGCAGCTGTACAGAAAAAACAGACTGAATTCCCAGGGTGATCCTTACAGCCAAAGAGGCTGTGACCTCTGGGTGCTTTAACTGCCAGGTACCCGAGCAGTGAATGGAAAATTAAAGTGCTGTTTGAATTCTCACATCATGATGAGGGGAAAGAAATTGAAAAAAAAGGGGCACAGAGATGAGTCAGGGCCTGGAAGACCGACTGCCTCATGGTGAGGAGCAGTGCAGAATCTCATAACAGCTTCTCTAACGAAAGGTATTTATTTATTTGCTTTCCTCTTGTTATCTGAATGAAGTTAAACCATTCATGTTAAAGGGCTTTTTTGAACCTGTGAGAATAACTTCTCCCTGGGACATCTCCATCAGCTGAAGTTGTTTAATGCAGGCTGGCAATCTTCTGGAAGACGTACTGTAAATCCAGCTATTTACATTGATGCAGCCATTTTAGTCTTGTTTGGTGCCACTGTTTGCAAGAAGCTAGAATATAGGATACTGACAGCTTCTCCAAACCTGGAATTGTGTGTGCCAAATAGCCATTCTCTGAATGAAGATGTCATAAGTCACTTCAAATTATGCATTGCACTGAGTTTTCAGGTTGCATAGAAAATCCTTTAAAGGATAAGATAAATTTAGCGTATCAAATAATATTTGAATTGTGAAATAAACAGCACCTGAAATTAAAATGATACTTTTATGGTACATCTTGTTTATACTGTATCTTACTGTTCTATTTTGCTAAATGTGTTCAGTGAAAACTAGGGTAAACTTTACCTAAAGTGTAAATCTATGCACATACTTGAAAAAATAAGCCTGAGTTTGAAAATATAAACAACATAATGTTTGTAACATTCAAAAAGTGCTATTACCAGAGAAGAAGAAGGAAAAAAAAAATACCTGCAGTATTTAAAACCTGTTTAAATCCTTCTGGGTTTTTTTAAGTAAAAACCCCAGGAATTCAGCAATGGAGCACTAACAAGCTGAAGTATCACATTATTATCTTTGACAACTGGTCAGCTGATTTACAGAGAACTGTAGCTCCTTTTTCCTTACAGGATACAGAATATATTTGGTTTAAACAGTCAAATCCAGTTGAAATTTTGAAGCAAAATACAAAAAAAAAAAAAAAAAGTATGAAAAAATGAGCTTCTTTAATAAAAATAAGTTTAGCATTCTGCAAAACACTGAAAAATGCAGTAGCTGAAGAGGATGAGGAATCCTGTATTGCTGTGAAGTTTGACCACCCAGTCTCAACGTGCTGTTTCAGAAGGCTGCACATCAAAGGAGAGATTCTGCATCCTTTCCTTCACAGTGGCCACTTGTTGGATCAGTCTTTGAAGGCATCTGGCTGCTCTCTGCCTGCATTCACTGGTAAAGCTCACTGCCAGTATTAACCAGTGGTATTTGCAGTAATTGAGATGGCTGGCACCAGAGGTATTTTAGAGTCTCATGAGTGTAGATGTTATTTCCTGCACGTTACCTTTTTTTCGCACTTATTCTTTCACACCTTTACATTTATCATACTTGTATTTTTTAATGGATTAGAGTTTAATTAAAGCAACTTCTACCATGTGCTAATGAGCTTTCTGCTTTGTGTACCTAGAAGTGGAGCTCAGAATGTATTTCTCATGTACGTCTATGAAATCCACTTCTGTTTATTAACTGAGTTTTACTTCCTATTAAAAAGCACTTGAGATTAAAAGTATAATTAAAAGATTAAAAACATGCCAGAACATTTATATCTGAGCTCTTTGTTAATGTTTATTCCCCGCATTTCAACTTTGATCACTGAAACAAAATGTGAAATAAAAGTTTGCTTTCTTTTGGGTTTTAGTAGTAGAAATGAAGTAATGGCCAATGAGATCCTTAAACAAATAACGACCTACCTTCATTAAATGGGTCACAGCTGGTTTCTTAGCACAGGCAGGAGCTGGAAAGGGGAGTCGTTCCTGCTGTTTGGAAAAAAGCACTTCTTTCTGGAAGGGCAGTGCTAAATAGGCACTTGGCACTGGGTGGAGGTGATCTGGAGGACACCGACCTCCCTCCCAGAGAGCACACTCAGGTACAGCAGGATAGTCGTGAAAGAACATCAGGTATTTTAAGGAGAAGGGTATTTTAGGACTCGTTTTTGCCATACAAGGTGAAGAGAAAGAGCAAGAAGACGTTTTATTGCCATTGAGTAGGTTTGTCAGAGAGGTGAGGGGGGATGATTATACATGGCCGCCAAAGGGGTCTTAACAGGAAAAAGGATGTCCCATGTTGGTTTTGTATAGACTAAGAAGAGAATGTGTCCCAGTTTGTCTTCCTGATGTTCTACCTTTCCACATGAAACTGGATCACAGGTAATTAATAGTAAATCAGTTATTAGTTGAAGGCTTAAGCTATCTGGGAAGCATTCCCTAGAGACCCAATTCTAGTAGTATCATTCCTACTATCCAAGAGTGCAGGTAAGGCTTGAATGACCGAAGATGGAGGCTTTGAGGAAGCTGAAGCAATTGAGCACTGGGTTTGAGTCACTGATGTTGCCCACTGGACACAGTCCTATCTGGGACTTGCTCTCCTCCTTCCAGATTCCTACAGGCATGGCTGTGATCCGGACTTCCAAGAATAAGTGGATGTACTACAGGGATAAATAATCTAGACAAGTGAATCTGTGAAATGTGGAGGCGTGGTACTGATAGGTGTGATGTGCTAGTGGGTGGATGAGATGCAAATGTGTTGGGCTGGCTAGAGTCAGGTCTCACCATGGAAATGAATTTATTCGTTTAGACTTCCAATTTTTCTTCAAATTTTTCTTCAAATTTTTTCTTCAAATTTTAGTAGGCAAGATTATCCTGAGAAAGACACCTAAAGATGCTGATAGTTGTGATGAGGTCCTCTATGGAGAGAAATGGACAGTCACCAAACCAGCAGGAAAAGCCAAGAAAGCATGCACACACACACACCAGAGGAAAAAAAAAAAAAAAAAGGACTTGGCCTTTTAAATTAATATTACTTCAACAGCATTTTTATGGCAGACATCCTGAAAGTTTCTCTACTTGACAATGGGAAATTATGAACTCATAAATAAGATCTTTAATCAACCAAGAGGTGCTGTAATTACAGCAAAGCTACAAGGATAGAAGCAAGGAAACCATATTAAGTTATGCTTCACAAAAGTGTAGCTAGATGAGCACCTGCTGTAAAAATGTAACTTAAAGAAGGGTTCAAAATCCAATTTTTCTTCACAGGAACCTGGTAGGTCTTTTGCTGTTTTGGCCAAACACAATTTTATCTCCATATGAGCCAAGGATTCAGATGCCTGATCCTTTTCAGTGCCATTGCACTCGTAAGCAGTTTATGCAAGTCAAGATTCCTATATTAGCACATAAAACAACTTTAATGCAAGAGTTTACCTGTTTCAGTATCCTCAGGGCTAAAGGATGATCCCACTGTGCCTGACCCAGCAGCCCCTGTCCACGCATTGCCCTTTCAGTGACAGTGGGTCATCCGTGAGCAGATGCTGGGGGTGCTGCCCAGAAGCTCCAGAGCCCTGCTTGCCTCAAGCCGTGGCACTTTTCACTGAGGTCAGTATGGGCATGAGGAGCCAGGTCACAGGAATGCCACAGGCTTCAAGCTCCACCACTGCATCCAAGAAGCAGAGCTGCAGTGATCACGTGTTCCCATCTGTCGTTGTTTGGCTCTGCTCATCTGTCTCTCTTCCGAGTTTTGTGCAACTGGGCCAAATAGTTTGTTTCTTTGACCAAACCTTGCACCCACAGGCTTCTGTGCATTTTGTGTGTGCCTGTTACAGTGGCTATAGACCTCTGGTTTATGTTAGCTGCCTTGAAAGGCAAGCTTAAACCTGCCTCAGCCCTCATCATAGCTTGCTTATCCTGAGGAACTCCTTTTCAAAGGGTTTACTGGACACAAAAAAAGTAAAACATTTCAAAGTTTAAGTCTATTCCTTTAATTCCTTTAATTTCAGGATTATCACTGATTTGAGTTACTACCTTCCAAAACTAGAAGGACAAACTTCTGGCAATGCATTTGATGAATGATGCAGAAAAATGCAGATTGTGCCCTTCATTTGAAGAAGTCTTCCTGTCTGAATGGAGCACTGTATTTCACATCCTAATAACCATTTATTAGCACAGGATTTAAGGAAAGTTAGCTTTTCAGTTCTGTATGAGCCTTTCTATTCATTGAGGTTTCATGAGGTAGCCAAGTGATTTTTCTACCACTGTCTAATTCTCAGCCACTCTAATAAGCAAATGTTCCTCCTGAGACTCTTGCACGTGATGATTCACTGGACACCCAGTGAATTTAATTTTAAACTGTACTGAAAGAATTTTACCATTCTACAAGTCCTTGAACAACCCAATCTAAGTGGGCCTGCTTCAACCGTATGTGCTCCAGATGCTCCTGCAGACCCAAATGTTTCCATGACTGCAGCTGGAATTGTGCCAGCTGCTCTTGGGAGCAGACTTGCAGAGGTACAGACCAGACCCCTTCAGGGTCTGAAATATGCAACCAGCAGCCAATGGGAACAGTATGGGCTTTTCATCATGAAGTTTACACTATGGAAACATCTGGGTGTCCTGAGTCATCCTTTATTAGTGAAGCAGACAGTTCTCCCAAATAGTTTTATTAAAGTTTCTCTCTCTCTGACTGTGAATAGTGTTTAGCATAAATATTCAGTGCCTCCATTATTATTGTAGAAACACAGCTATAAAACAATCAACTGATGTCTTGGACAGAAAAAAACAGAACTGCCTGGAAGCCCAGCAGGCAGTGGAAGGAACTGTTTCCATAAGTTTTCACCGGTATCTGACCTACGTCCTGGTCTTGACTTGTCAGAGACAATGTTAAAGATTTATCTCCATAGAAAACATAATTAATATGAGTAATAAGTGTTGATTCTCTCATGTTTTCTATTGTATAAAAATAAATTTCCTATAGTAACATTAAGAACTGTCATGTGCTTATTCAGAAATAAAGAATTAACATTTATCTTCAGGATTTTTTTCTCACACTCAAAAAATACCATCCTCATGTATGTGAACACAGGAATTCTCTTCTGCAGACAAGCCTCTGAAGGAGGAGCACATGCCCCAAATTAGATTTTAAGATTCAAATGTTAATAGGTGTACCTGCAAAGCACTGCTGTGGCTATAATGCTTTTATCATTTTCTGTAGAAGCTAATGGAAGATTTTTTTAAAATAGGTGTATCTGTGCTATGAGAGCAATAAAATAGAGGGAGATATGGTCTGGATTTTTTTTTTTTTTAATACTACTCATGCTATATGAATCATATATTTAAATTAAGAGGTGTTAGAAGGGATTAAGGCCACAATCCCAAGGGTTTTTGTGGAAGAAGTTGGAATCAATTTCTTAAATCTATAATAAATTACCCGAGAGCTCGTACTTTGGTTTTCTTCAACAGCAGTACAGACAGCTCTTTGTCTCCTTGATCAGACAGGCAGCCTGCAAAGAGCCATTTGAAAAATTCAGCAGTTTTCCCTGATCCCAGCCTTCTACACCAACTTACAACTCACCCTAAACTGTCAGTAATAAAGTGAACAAGATCCAAATGATAAACTCCACGTTTAAAAGCACCAAGGACAGACTGGCAAGGATGCTGAGTGTCGTGATGCTGAGCACTGCAGTGCTAGCCTCGAGTGCTCTGCTGTTACCCGGGGCTGTGATAACAGGCTCCCCAGAGTGATGCAGAGATCAGGCGGCCAACCGAAGCCAAAATCCCCAGACTTCCCCAGAACAGGGAAATGTATAAAGCAATAGGAGTTAAAGGCAGATGAGAAGTCCAGGCCTTGGCACTTACCTTACTGGGCTTCTTCTGTCTCAGGATCCTCAGCCTCAAACTTTCTGTAATATTTAGACACCCAAGTCTGGTGTTTCTGGTTCCCTGCAGTTATTTCACACTGTAAAGACTAAGGACTGAATAACAATTGAACTGAATAACAAATATTTACTGGTTGAATTCAAACCAGTGTGCTAACAAACAGTATTCATAAACTGGAATAGTTTGGACAGGAAAGGCAGAGAGACCCAATGACCCCATGGGCGGTCCCTAGAATTTAAATACGTTACAGCTGAGGTGAATGGAAACACATGTGTGTAGGGGAACATCCTCCTCTCCAGACTCGTGTGTCTGGATTTTTGGGATGCTGAGAGGCTATGTGAGGGGGAAAGCAGCTCAAGTGCAGCAGAGAGACTGCACTCATGGCATCAACCTCATCTATGAGCATCTGCGGTGCAGGATGCATTGACTGTGCCCCAGTGACCATGTGTGAGCCTGCCCAGGCTGTGCAGGAGCAGAGTGGCCATCTGGGAGGTTTTAGTGACATTAATAACAACTCATAATATTTGCTGGTATGTTTGTGAGGCCACATATAAAAGATAAAGCCTGTATCATGTGTCAGTATGGATAAAATGAAGGAATAACTAGTTGACGTAATATGGATTGTGGTCAGAGGATGCTCAGGCAAGTTCATTACCACTCCTTTTTGCTGCAAAATAGTTAAGGCAAAGTAGATCAGTAGCTCTGATTAAATTTCAGTATCTCACCAGCATTTGACAGTGGTTGGTGCCCTCAGAAACATTTAAATATATCAGTAGCCCACAGAGCACAAGCCTAACAGATGGCAAGGCTTGCTTGGGCTGAAGAAGCCTAAGGAGGATGTTGACATTTCAGTTTTCCAGATGGAAATACACACTGCAAGTCAAATGAGTGCTAGGAACTACACAATGCACTCACCAGAGCTCAAAGCAGATGTCCCACTGTTGTTTGCTAAAACCTTCTCTTACAGTGCTCCCCAGTTTTCTTCCTCTGGCAAAGCCATTTGGAGTTTCAAAGCTTCTAAACCACACTCAAATAAATGTATAGCAAGCAAACCCAGGGGGGGAAATACTTGTGAATGTCCATGCAAATTTTGTTCTCTAGAATTCTGAGTGATTGCCTTAGAAGATGTGCAGTGCTGCTGCACTGTGTACTGCAGCTGCTGCACCTTGCCTGAGGAAATTAATTCTGTAATGCACAAGTTTGGCACCCTGTGAAGGGACACGCCTTAGCAACAGCCTGTGTTGATGCTGAGGATCCCCAGCCCTTGGTAAGGACGCTTGTGTGAACATGCAGGTGGCAGAGAAATCAAACATTACCGCCTTCCCGGTACTGCCATCAGCCCAGGCCAGAGGCAGCAGGGTTTGCTGACAGCACTGCACAATTGCTCAATGAAGCCTCCGCCTGTGTTTGTTTGTGGATGCTGACTGAGGCTGTCACCAAAGCAATTGTTACAGTCAAGGATTTACATCATTCCATAAATTTTCCCAGCTGGTTTAGGGAACCATTATTATTTACGATTTTTTTTTTTAATTATTATTTTGAAGTTGTCAGGGTGTAACGCTGCCCTTCTTCACAAGGTGGGAGCCCTCACCTCAGCAATGTGGCTGACGTCAGCCCCAGTGCTCAGGGCTGATGACAGCAGTGACTGACCTGTGGCGTAAATCTCACTTCACTGCAATTGTTCCAACAGCACAGACGTGGAAAGGGGAGAAGGGCAAAAGTGGCTTAAAGTGCAGAGCCACATGAAGGAGGGGTTCAGTCTACCCAAAAATGTGGTTCCATGCAGCCTGCTTGAATGACTCAACTTCTTGTAGCATTCTTTCCTGCAGGAGAAATGTGTGGTTTTGTTAAATACTTCAGAGAAAAAAAAAGTGTTGAAGTTTATCTCCCCCTTCTGGAAACTCTACCTCTAGAAATCCTACGAAGTTTGCAGTATACAGAAACTACCTCTCAAACACTTGTTATTTCTATTTTGAATTCTTGAGGACATATCACATCCTTTATTTTACAGTGCTTTCATTTCTAGAATGATGGAAAGTAAAGTACGATTTTAAATGAAAGCAGTATCAGATGGTTTACGCTGTGTAGCCAAGAACTTTCTTTCTGTTACTAAATTGACAATATTCAGTCTCGCAATACCAGTTTTTTCGGAAAAGTACAAAATTCCCTCTTGTTCAGAAGGATTTTGTGTCCTTACCTTGACTTCTGTCAAAATGAAATCTGTGAGTGATGCCCAGCTGATACTTTATCACAGTTTCCCCTCACGGTGGATCAGGTCCCGCGGCGCGTTAGGCGGTTTCTTGCGGAGACAGCTCCTTCATCGGAAAGGAGTCACCGGCTGCCGAGCAAACACCTGAAGACGTGGAAGGGAACTGCCTGGGGCTCCGGGAGGGCCGGGAGGGGCTCCGGGAGAGCCGCAAATGGCCCCGCAGCGCTGCGGCCGCCCGGTTCGGCTCGGCCCGGCGCGGCCCGGCCCGGTTCGGCTCGGCTCGGCGCGGCCCGGCCCGGCTCGGCTCG
>WAAG01011897.1:0-12942 GCA_013390105.1 Tichodroma muraria | reverse complement strand
GGGCCGGGGCCGGCAGCGGGGCGGGCGGCGGTGTTGGGGGAGCCGCGCGGGCGGGGGTGCCTGGAGGAGCCACGCAGCCGCTTTGTTGTTGCAAAGATATGAAAAAAGCGATAGACCGGAGGCTTTCGGAAAGGCTCGCGGCCGCTCCGGGCAGGGCAGCGCCGGCCCCGCGCTGCTGGGCATCTCTTGGTTCAGTTAATTGCGCCCTCGTTGCGCTGAATCAGGAAAACGCGGAGAAGGCGCTGGACGGGCTTTGTCACAAACCGCAGGGTTTCGGCGGCCCGGCGGGTGTTTCGGTGCTTTCCCCACGGGCCCGGGGATGGCGGCTGGAGCCGGCGGAGCCCGCGCTCCCCGCCGGGCCGGTGCCGGGCGACATCGCGGCGGGAGCCGAGGCAGCGCCGCGGGCTGTTCCTGCGCCGAAACCTTACAGCCCTTCCAACATGAGCAGTAAATGCTGTTTAGCTCCTAAAATACTAGCGCATAAATAGTGATGCGAAAAACTACCTGCACGCTCTGAAAACTATCGGCATGCTTACCGAGCACACTTTGCCTTGGAGTCGCATGAATGCATTATTTCCTTTGGCAGCAGGGATTGCACACCACTGCTTGCAATTCCATTGCTGCTAGAAACCTGAATGCATTGGGACTATCCCATCTCAGGGATAGATGACAGGAGGGAAATTTTCCAGTCCTTGGAATGTAGAAAGCAGATGTGAAGGTATTTCTGTGAGCTGCTGGACTGCCATTCACCTTCTATAGAAAATCAGTGGTTTGCTCATTTCTTCCGTGATCTCCAGAGAGATCCCCTAAAGTGATGTGCTGGAAGCACCACTGATAGCAAAGCTCCTTCCCTTTCACACCACTTCCTTGCCTTTTCACCTTTATTGTGGAAATTGAATTGCATTGAGAATAGGGAGTCTGCACACATGGAAGAGATAACTTTTTCTGAGCAGTATTTT
This sequence comes from Tichodroma muraria, assembly GCA_013390105.1. Classification (NCBI taxonomy): domain Eukaryota; kingdom Metazoa; phylum Chordata; class Aves; order Passeriformes; family Sittidae; genus Tichodroma; species Tichodroma muraria. Next base: position 11,983 of record WAAG01011897.1, on the reverse strand, counting down.
AGGGTCCCTCATTTATCTGAAATTGCTCAGTGCTTTTTGGGTGCAACAGAGTGAGCAGCAAAGCAGGGGTAAATCAATGGCAGCTGACTCATGCACAGCCCAGCTGTACAGACTGCTTCAGCAGAAGCCCTGCTGGGGCAGAGTGCAGACAGGACTGAGGGGGCATCCTGCCTTCATTGGATGTTTATAATACGTTTTATGCATTTCCAGCTTAAGAAAGCATGAAAAAGACTTGACTTGGCAAGAGAGACAATTTTATTTGGAGTGAAGTCCAAAGCCCAGGTGATTCCTGTGCTCCCATTTATTTTTCCGGATGTGCCATGGTGAGGTGCTCTCCGTGCCTGGCTGTGGGTAGCAGCTCCTCTGTGAAGGCAGGGCAGCCCCTCTTGATGTCTCTGGGGATGGGGGGCAATAGGCCAGAGCTTTGGCCTGCCCCCAGCTCTTGCCTATTTCCTCATCCATGATTTCTGTGGTGAGTAACCACATGCAAAAGCCAGAGCCAGTCACTGCTACAAATAGAGTCCAGTGGGAAAGCAACAGCAAAACCAGATAACTCTTGCTGTGTGAAATAGAAATGTCCTTGCATTGTTCTCTTGGGTTGGTGTGTGCTTTGCCAACCAGCCTTCTTTTCAGCTAACTTTTCTAAAACATGGTTTTCTTCATGAAAATATTCCAGTATTTCCACTGCCTTTAGCCAGCAGGGTTTTCTTTGGTGAAGGTAGTAAGGGAAAGCTAGTGACCATTAGTCAAACCCTCATCTGACTTCTTACTACAACTCTCCATATAGTCACTGGTTTTACTTTTGGTGTGGCTCCAGCTAAGCCTGTGATGGCTCTGCTGATTTTTGCACCAGAGCCTGTGAAAAGGCACAGCCTCAGTGAAGAAAATTCACCAGTCTGACAAAGGAAAGAGGGCGGGGGCTGTAGTTCACATCTCCTGCAGTGCAGACAGGAGCATGGCTGGCACGAGGGGGAATAACTGCAGCACAGTTTCTTTTTGATACAGGTGGGGATTAGGTGGTTTAAACTAGATGAAGGCAAATAAATGTGAGAAAGTGGAAGAGCAGAATACAGCTATCTGTGAGGATTTGGGATGAAGACTGGAGGAAGCAGTCAGTCACCAGATGGGAAAGAACACATGAAGTAAAAGCCGTGGCCAGCCCCTGCAGGTTCCTGCTCAGCATTTCTGTGCCCGCTGACACCAGTGCTCCTCCTGCATCCCGGCACTCAGGCTGCTGGGGGAAGGAGCTCTGGGCTTCACAATCTTACTGTCCAAGGTGGGCGATCCCGAGCCTCATAAAGTGTGAAGGAGATGTGTGTTAACATGGAGTTTGGGAGAGCAACATTTGATCTTCCCTAATACTGTGATGTTAGGAAGGATGTTAGTGTGCCCTCCTCCCACATGTGCCTTCCCACTATCACAAACAGGGCTTCTGAGTGCAGCTTTTTTCCATGGTGCAGCTTCCCACATCCATACCATCATCCATTTATGCGCATATTGGAGTCTGAATTGTGGGGCTTGATTCATAATGTGGTTGTGTACCAGAGGACAACATGTGACTTCTTTTTTTGTTTCTGTATTGAAATGTTCTGACTCTTCTGAGGTTTTCCAACAGGTTTTAATTCTTGGACTAGGTAAATTTCTAATTCCAAGATTTATGCGTCTTTTCATTAAAAAAAGGCATCTTATTTTACAGCAAATTCCGCTAGCGCTGCTTATCTTTGAAAATTCGTCCTTCCTTTCCTTCTTTTCTTCCGTGAAACCGTTTTCTCGGAGACGCAGAAATAGCCCATTGTGGCACAGCAGTGGGGTTTGTGTTTTGTTGTTACTCGTTTATGTTTGACTTGGTGTTAGCCTCAGAGTTCAGGGGTGGAAGCAGCCAGATCTGTCCTGTCTTCCAGTATAATGGCATGTGCTTACAAGGCCCCAGCGGCGTTCCTGGACGGGATGGAAACCCGGGAGCCAATGGGATCCCTGGGACACCTGGGATCCCCGGACGGGATGGGCTGAAAGGGGAGAAGGGCGAGTGCATGCGTGAGAGCATTGAGGAGTCCTGGACACCCAACTTCAAGCAGTGTTCATGGAGCGCGCTCAATTACGGCATCGACCTCGGGAAGATCGCGGTAAGCTGGCTCTGCCCGGAGGGGCTGCACCAACCACAGCAGGCTCTAGGTCTGCCTCTGTGAGCTGGGCAGCACCAACCTCGCAGATTTCCTGCTGGGGCCTTTTTCTGCATGCAAGGGTGGACTTCTCAAAGGCTTAGCTACTTTGGATTCCTCTCAACTGGGTTTCAGCCATGTGCCAGTTTCATTTCTGGAACAGGGTTTCAGAAGAATTTTGTACTGGTGTAAGAGTACATCTAGTAGATCAGACCTGTAACTGTAAGGCTGAAAGTCACAGCACCAAAAAAGAACCTCTAGCTTGCCCAAAACAGGGCAAGGTTTTTACCATTTCAATCCTAAGAAAGGACAAACATCTTTAATCTGTTAATTGTACCCATCTTTATAACTCTCGTTTCAAAGTGGTTGTTCACTGAAACTCAGTTGCAGGATGCTGCTGCAAAGGATCAGCATTGCTCAGGAGCAGAATTGCCAGGGTCACCCAGACCGACACAGTCTGTCCTCCAGTGCAGCCCTGGGTGTAAAACTTTCAGAAAAAATCCCTGCTCAATCCCAGCTATGAAGCAAAGCCCAGAGTGATTATAGCAGTTTAACTGCTGTGCTGTGGCTAGAGGGAGAATCAAGTTTTTCAGTAGACTTTTCTCACTGCCTTGTAATTGCAGAACTGTCCCTGGCTTTTTTTTTTTCCCCGTGATACCCAGCATTTTGAAGACAGGTTAACAACCACTTGAAAACCTGAAAGTATTTATTTTTCAGTTGTGGAGCTTTTATTTGGTATAAACTGCTCAGAAGTCTTGTGATAATCGTTAAGTCCAGGATTTCTGTTAGCAGAGACAGAAACTGTGCTGTCTTGTCATGCAAGGACTTGGGGACTGGACTAGATGATCTTCAGAGGTCCCTTCTAATCCTTATGATTGTGTGATGCTTGAATGCAGCTTTCAGAGAGCTTATATCCTTTTACATAAATCCCAGAAGGTAACGAGGCTACCAACTTAACAGCAGGTGTTATCTAAATAAAGTTAAGAATTTCCATAATCCGTTTCTCCTTTACCATCTATGAGGCGCTGTTCTGATTTGCATCTTTGCACCGCAAGGGATTTTCCAGGCCCTAATTTTTTTTTATTTTTTTTTTTCTCTCCCCGGAGGGGACTAAAGAGAATAGCCAAAACATTTTGAAATAAATAAATATATTCCTAAATATAAATATATGGAAAATACACAGGGTCAAGCCCAGAGGTTTGTACCAAAGCACTCCTGTCTCCTGCCAGGAGTGCACGTTTACCAAGATGCGCTCGAACAGCGCTCTCCGCGTGCTCTTCAGCGGCTCGCTCCGGCTCAAGTGCAGGAACGCCTGCTGCCAGCGCTGGTACTTCACCTTCAACGGGGCAGAGTGTGCTGGGCCACTGCCTATTGAAGCCATCATATACTTAGATCAAGGAAGCCCAGAGCTGAATTCTACTATTAACATACACAGAACTTCTTCAGGTACGTACGCTGGGAGAGCAGAGGTGGAGTAGAAGGCAGCAGCAGTTACTGAAGGCAGAGTGGCCTACTCACACTTGTTCCTCTTACTCTGCTGCCTCAGAGCTGACTATTGATAATAACAGTATTATAATTATTTATTAAGTGGTACTTTCTTGCTGTGGTATTTTTTGTGGTACTTATATCCCGAGATTTAGAAACGAAAGAGATTTCTGTCCAGACAGGTCTACTGATCTCCACCACATCATGTTTACAGAGACATTCTGTGCTTTATTAGCCTGTGGAGAAACAGCCTTAATGCCAAGTACATAGTGCCATCCTGGCTTAAAATACTGATGTTTGCACATTATCTGTGCAAAAACTGAGACATTCCTCCTGCAATTTCTACTCTAATTTCAGGTGGGACACAAAAGTACCTCCAAAGTGAAATATCTGGGAGCAATTATTCATTTGCTTAGCAGAGGCAAATTAGTGAATTCATTCAACATAAAAGGATGTGACACTAAGAAAAGGGAATGTAAAGTCTGTGCCCTTTCTCCATTTTCCTTGCTGTACTGCGTGACTACATGAAATCTAATGTCTAGAGCTATTACAGGACTTTTTCAGCACAGGGGTAGAGCTGACTGGTCTTCATTACCCCACCTCCAACTAGTGGTGCTAGTGGAGCATCAGGAGTGGAACTTTATACAGAGGCAGTGACTTAGGAGTGGAAAAGCTTCCAGGGTGGCAATCACCTTTATAGGGCTTAGCTGTAAACCAGGCATGGCTGTGCCTCACCCCGTCCCATCACTGCTAGAGATGTGTGGAAGGGTATGAAGCCATATTCCAGCTCTCAGTGTATAAATTTGGGTATTTAAAGCAGCGGGTATACCTCCCATTTAGCCATCCTGTGGATTGTGATCTGCTTCACAATCCTGTTCTTCAAAATGTGCTGTTTGTGATCTGAGTGTCAAACAGCAGCATGGACAGAGTTACTGCACGCCTATAACTGAGGTTGCCACATCTCTACATAATAGTTTTTATTTCTGAAATTGTTCTAAAATTCTAAAAACTGTTCACATTTAACTAAATAGCACAACCTTGCAACAAATTGCTATTCTTAAGTACTTGTGTCTACCTTCAGTAGTGAAACACAAAGGGATTGTGTCTGCTGAGGTAACCTGATTTTTTCTTTCACCAGTGGAAGGTCTGTGTGAAGGCATCAATGCTGGCTTGGTGGATATTGCCATCTGGGTTGGGACGTGCTCAGATTATCCACGGGGAGATGCTTCTACTGGATGGAATTCAGTCTCCCGAATCATCATTGAAGAACTGCCAAAATAACTTCCCTCCCTTTTTATAATACCTTTTTTTAAAAAAATTTTTGTACTATTTTTTTCAGAATTTATTTCAATAGAGTTGGATGCAAGTACTGGACTGAAAGGCACCAAAGCCTTGCATCTGTAGCCTTTGTCTTGTTTTGCACATGGCAGAGGCTTTTTATAATAATCATCTTAGAATACAAATATCAAGTTCATTAACATTTTAAATTTCTTTTTTGATATAATACCACCACTGTTTTTAGAATTAACCATAACTTTTTGTATCAAATAAATAAGACCTTTTACAAAAAAAAAAAAATTCCAGGTTATTTTATTGAACGTTAATCTGTTTAAGGTATTTTACATGGTGTTATGATACACGATTTTTTTAAAAGGCTTTATAGATAAAGTTCTAAGAAAGTAAAATCAGGTGTTTAAATTGGATTTAGCCTTCAGAAAACATACATGAAATTCACTCCAGTAGACCTGACTGCAGAATAGGATGCTCTGCTGTTATAGTTTCGTCTCTCAACAAACTACTGGTGACTCAACTGTGACCTAGACAATGTGGTAAGTGTTAAATACCTCCTTGTGAATAACTGAGCAAAACCAGACTATCTAAGCTCTTCTTCCCTCTCTTGCTTCTTGATAGACTGGATTTCAGTGTAACGTCTATGACTGGTCTCGACTACTAAGATGCAGACACTAAATAATTTTACAGCCACAACACTTAATTTCATTGCTCCAGTAAAATAATTCTCCTGGATTTAGCCTTTCATATACAGAGAATCACTTTGGCGTTGGTTAAAAGCTAGATATATTAAACAGTTTAGAAGATACAGGAATAAGGCAGGTTGAAATGCCTAGGCTTTCAAAAAGTGAACTGGTAAAGTGAAACAATGATGTCACAGATATCTGACAAGTGACAACACTGATTGTGCCAACAGACCACAAGCTTCAGTGTTTTAAGTATTTTCTTCCAAATGCTGCAAGTGACATACGCAAATATTTTTAAAAATTGTAGACATTCTAAAGAGAAATAATAGTCATGTTTGTATTACATAATCATTTTTACTTTAATGAAATAAAAAAACCACAAAAAGCATGTACAACATGCAAGTATCTCCACCCTTCCCAGAAATTAAAAGAAAAAAAAAACATTAAATCTGAGATAAAGAATTTATTTAAGCTGTTTAGGATTAAATCTCATCTTCTTTTCTGAACAGCCTGTAAGAGTCCCCCCCAGGTATCTCTCGGATGGGAAGCTCTTGCCTGTAGCTGCTGTTGCAGATACCAGGGGAGGACACCTGCAGTGAGGGAAGCACTTGGGCTTGCCCAGCTGCAAGATGGCGTGTGAGATTTGCTGCCAGCCAGCAAGTTACAGAGCTGGTATTTTGCCTCTGAAGAACTGCAATGTTTTCACTGGCTTGGACGATGGTTTTAAGGTATCTGAACACAAGAAGTCACTATGAGCTGAGCTGCGGTGTGAACATACAGAACGTCAGCCAACACACAGTGAGTGATTGTGCACATGCTCACAGCCTGTCTGCACTCATCCTGGAGCAGCAGCAAGCTGTTCTGGGCCCAGAGCACACTAACCCAGGGTAGTACACGCACACCTTTTTCTCTTCTATGATGCTTTCAGATGTCCTCACAATATATTTTGGATCCTGGGTGATAAAGTTAACTCACTTTTCCGTTAAATTCATTCTGTGTCCCACAAAACACACAAACCCCAGTAAGCACTCTCCAAAGGCAGAAGCTGCCCTTATGGATCTACATAATTTACATGGTAAACTTCCAGTAAATTTATCTTCGGCTAAATACACACGGAACCTTCTGTAATAAAAACCAAAGCCACCCATACTGGCCCCAGGTGAGATTATTATTTCCGATGAGATGATCAACTCTAACAGTAGAAGGGATGGGATTGTGGAAGAGAAAGTGTAACTTATTAATAAAGCTAGTTATACACAAGATGCGGTATGTGGCAACAGTATCTACAAAAACAAGCAAGTGGATCACTGAACAAAGATTCAAAACACTAAGTAGTTTCTGTAGCTTTCCAGATTTTAACTTAAAATTTAAACCAAATCCCTAATCTGTTAAATTTTTTATTAAAAATTGTCCTTTCTGCTTTAGGCTAGTCTGGTAAACAGGAAACTTCTCTAAGTGATTATTCTGCTCCCTTTGTAACTGATGATTCCCTCCTAAGTGATGGACAGCCTTTGCTAACTTATTTCCTAGTTAAATGATACTAGATACTTAATATCTTCTCTACCAACAAAAGAAGGCAGGCGCTAGGGTCAGTAATGTCTTTTCTTAAAGAAATAAAAAACCCCAAACCACCAAACCCAGAACTCTAAAAAGTACATATCCTTGATGGCAATTATTGCTGTGGGAAAAAAAACATAATTATTACAAAAATTTACTGAGGTGTACTATAATTTATCAGTAAGTTAGCAATCAATATATTAACAATCTTTTCCTTAAACCAAATCAAAAGACATTTTTTTGAAGAAAGTCCTGTGCACAGGATTTTTTTAGACTAGAAACTTTTTTTTCCAGAGAGTATTACTGAAAGTAAGCGTGGTCTTATTTGTTATTACACTGGTTTGAACACTGCATCACTATGGGACTACAAGGAAAAAATCCTTATTTTTAAAATGTAAGACCACTTTCAAATATGCATTTACTTAGTGATATTTGGTCAGATATATCATTAATGGAGATAGACTCTGGCACAGAGAGAGATGGAGAGAAAATGAAACAGAGAAAATTAAGTGGCCAGCAATGCATGGACTTCTAGCACGTCGGTCTGCTGCTAAAACCAAGTCAAAAACCACAGTGCAAGTCTGTCCTGGTATGAGACAAGAACTGAGTTTTATCTGACTTGTGATCATTCAAACCCACGAACGGACAGCTGTTTCAAAAAAACAATTTGTTTCCAAACTGCACCCCACTGAGGCAGCATTTTTGTGTTGGATGAGCAATGGAGTCTGGAGCATTCCATATCCTAAAATCTGACGAGTAACACAGAGGCGGATTCAGACGACATTCCTTGTTTTAATGAGACTCAGAGATTTCAGAAAGTTTTGACAAGCCCCAGGGTTGCTTTCATATGAAGTTTTCCACTTGTGCAGGAGCAGAATCTCACCAACTGTAATCTTGAGACTTGCTGAAACTGCTTAGTGGGTTATTCCAGGCAGGCCAGGATGAATGGAATCACTGTGCAGCTGCCTTCACCCAGTCACAGCACTATTATTTCACAGTTGCAGACATCTGCTTCAAGCAGACACAGCTGATTCAGAGAGGAAGGCAGCAATGCAGGAACATTCAACAGGAGAGATGCTGGCAGGGTTTATTGTCTCTACATTCTTTCCTCAAAATAGCAGATCAATTCACAGTGTCAAAGAAGACTGCTGAACTAAATTTCTCCCAGATCATAAATATAAAAAATAAAGGATAGATTCCTTCCTAGGAACACAAGTTCATGCCTTTAATTATTTTCTTTTCTAAAACCAAGTAAAAAGCCAGACACATTTTCATAAACTACAAAGGTAATACAGCAGGCAGGAGTCACTCTGATCACATTAGGTATAATTCCTTTGTAAAATCCATGAATACCTTCTTTCCTTTAAAGACAAAAAAAATTGTTTTTAATTAATGTCTTTTAATAGAAAAAAATAGACATAAAACAAAGCCTGGCATTTCATTTCTCACATCCCACTGAGAGATACACTTCAGGTGAGAAATAACAATTTCAGACAGTGTTTAAAGTGCATCGAGTATTAACCCATCATTTGTTCTTCTGAACATGTAATAGCATTATGTAGATCAGTTATTTAGCCTAGGCTTTGCATGGTTTTTTGTGGGTACTGTCTAAGTAGAAGGTAATTTACTATCTTTCTTCATGCTACAAGAACTGGTTAAACAACTAAGAAAAGTCAGTATTCATTTTTTCAGAATTTAAGCACCCCCTCCAGAATTCTGATTCTACTGGCCAATAAATGAGAATCTAATTTGACCCAATTTGAGTCAGCGTGTCATGCTAGGGCTGTTAAAAAGTTTCATGGACATTAAATCTCAGCTCTTTAGGTGCAGGCCTCACGGGCCTAGGACACCTGGGAGGATGAGTAAACAGAGATCCTGAGAAACGCTTGGGTGCTGTTCACACTACCCTCCCTAAGTCACATTTGTTTCATCGTGAGCACAGTAGTGGCTCCAGAATGGCTGTACTACACTTCACCAGAACTAATAAGCCTTCCTGTGGCCTGCAGCACTGAAGGGCACAGCACTGACACATCAGAGCTACTTTTGCTCTGAATTGCCTCCAGTCGAAATGGTTGTACAGCGTCTGAACCAGGGGTGCTCCTGGAACAACACAGCCTGTCAGTTATTCAGCTGGCACCTCTTCACAGCCCAGGAGCCCATTCCCACCTCTCCAGCAATATGCTGCAACCCAGAAGCACTGCCCAAAGCAATGGATGCACACGCAGAGGGGGCCACCCTTAGTAACTACATAGGTCTGTGTGAAAGCTCTCCCCTGCACTGTGGAGCTCAGGGAAGAGCTCAAGGAAGGTTTGTGAGAAGATATGAATAGGTGTGAGGTCACAGGTCTCTAAAGGTCCTACAGGAAGCTGGGACTAGACTACAAATGCAGTCAGGCCCCAGGGTAACCCAGGGACACCGGTATAATCAGCTCTGGCTAGCTCACTTCACCTTGCCAGGAATTTGGATTAGCCACAACTCCCAGCAGCACAACGCTGCTGTCCTATGTGATAAGCTAAAGCAGTGAGACTTCATTTAGCGTCCCAAATCAGCCATGACAATGTCATTTTTTAGCCTGTGAAATTTGCTGGAGAAGAGAGAAGGGAGACAGAATAAACAACAGAAGCCTGCAGGGGTCATTGACTCTCTCCTATCTCCTCCTGTCTCCTTAGCTTACTGTTGTTGGTGGCATCTTGCACAATATGACTTTGTACAATGAACACTTTCTTTGCCCTGAACTGTACTGGTTCTGCAAGTCAGCACAGAAGCCAGTAAAGGTAGCTCTGATTCTGTTAAACTCAGTTTCCAACATGTAGGCTTTTAATTTTGCACACCTACCTCCATGTCCTGTGGATCACATCAAACACCCCAGAATATGTGTTATGCTGGTCTTGAAGACGAGCTCGCACAACTTGATAGGGATATGTTGCTGCCACAGCAAATATTTTGGATACAGCTGCCATCATTATGTATTCCACAGTGTTCTAAAAGCAACAAAAATAGTCAGGCTTGCCTTAGGTATGGTTTAAAGTAGCCAGTTCCCAAAATCTTATTTGATTTTTAAATGTACAACCAAACAACACTCTAGATTTTCCCCCTCATGATACAATACATTAAAAGAAATGTCAATGTTTACTACATGCAGTGCTACTAGTAATTGACTGTAAAACATGTGTTGTGCCTTCTCATTCCCATCAAGAGAAACACTTCTTCCAAAAGTAGCTACCTCTGCCCAACTTACAACCGAACATTTTCCCATTTAATACCACCCCCTCTGGTTCCACAAAGGAAGAAAAAACCCTCATTCCTTACTCTAAAATTCTTGAAACACTTGCCAAAATAAGAAGTTGGTTTTCAAAAAACATGAAAACTAGCTTGTTCCTAAAAAGTGAGAAAGTATTATTTCCTTCTAGATATTCAGCATTTCAATTAACGTACCAATACTTAGCACATTTGGCTGCTGTATAACCCAACAAATGGAATCAACTTCTATTTATTCACATGCCACAACATAATTTTATTCTCAAGCATCATACCAATTTTGTATCTGATACTCTGTTTCTATACTTGTTGTATCTCTCTTTCAAGTCCTCGTAGGCCATGAACTGAAGTGCTCCATGTGATGTTCCGAACAGACCAGGCACAAATCCCTAAAAAAAGGATAAAACAAGGTTTAAAGGTAACGCACAAACCCTAAACAGCTTGAAAGAGCACAGCTCACACACCTACATGTGTCCTCCCTTAATGTACAGACTGTGCCTGCACAGCTGTTGCAGTCTGACTCAGGTATTCTTAAGAGCAGGCATCACACAAACACTTACTAAATGCCACTTCTGTGACATACAGCCTAGAGTCATCTACTGAGTCACTGAGACGAAACAAGCAGCCCAGGGACTCCACCTCACAGAGCACAAGCTGGTAACACAGATTAGGACTGCAAGATCACAAACTGAGATGTGGTCTTGCAAATGTGCTCTCAGTGCCTGCCCCTTTCCAGAGACTGGCACTGATGGGTCTGGTTCCCACCTGAGACTGGTAAAGTAATGACAGATGCTGGCAATTCAGAGAAGGGCCATCAGGAGCAGAGGTACAAAAAATTATTGTGACTGAGCCCAGGAAATAGATATGTATGTGTTTGCAAGTGTGTCTCTACATAAATGTGTGTCTATGAGATATATATATATTTCTATACTAAAAATGTTTGTGTCTATATAGAATCACAGAATCAGTTTGGTTGGAAAAGACCTTTAAGATTATCAAGTCCAACCATAAACCTGACACTGCCATGTCCACACTACACCATGACCCTGTGGGAGAAGAGAGTGAGCTGCTGCAGCACTGTCTTTCTTACACAAACACATGAAAATGTACATCAGCCTTTAGCTTCAAAAAAGTTGAAATGAAGGAGGAAAACAGGTACTTTCTGAACTGTCTTCACAAGAAAGAGAAGGCAGGAGTTCCCCCAGGAGCAGGTCTAGCTCCATTAAAATGAGCTGCCAGCTGCATGGGTTCTGAAAAGCACTAATTCTCTTTTTGAAGAGTTGGTAACTTACATTGAAAAACACAAATAAATGGGGGATTAATCATCTTGGCCAGAAAGGGACTCAAAAGCTTGCTGCAAACTGTTGGGGGACAACTATAAGAGTAAGTGAGCAAAATGTGGTTAAAAGCACTCAAAGAAACAAAGTTTAAAAAAAAAAAATCAGAGTTTTTACGATCCATTCAGGCAAGGAAAAGGAATTTAAAAATGTGCCCAGATGCCAAACTCTGTGTTAGACTAAAAGGGAAGCCCAAAATGTTGAATAAAGA
>WAAG01011891.1:695-27797 GCA_013390105.1 Tichodroma muraria | reverse complement strand
AAAACGTTCAGTGGCAATTTAGGAGTTATCTATGTCTCATTTTGCTCTTCACACCACATTTGTGAATTCATAAATGGAAAGAATTCCTTCTTCACAGTGCTCGAAAGCCAGGATAATGATTGCTTGGAGAGACCAACCATATTGATAGGAACTTCTCTGAAGTTCATCACTTTTAATTTACTGGATATTTTCTGCAACAGGAAATGGAAACTTTTTTCCCCCGGTCCATATGTGTACTGCTCTTCACTCAACTTTTGTGGAAGATGTTTTGCTTAGAGATGATTTTCCTAGTCACCACAATGGGACACCAAACCCCTGAAATATCTGTAAAATAATGTAACATACACTTAGAGGACTGGTGGATAAAGACTGACTTTTAACCTGAATTTTCTAGCCTGAAAGAGGATGCCTGCTCAAGTTAGTTACTGCTTAGAAATATAGAGTAAGGCACTTGCCAGCCTTCAGGTTGGAAGCCAGTGGAATCTCTGAGCACAAGGTGTTATAATGTTTTTCTCATGATTGCAGAACATTAAAATAATGTGCAATTGTTATAATCCATGCACCTATTAATGCTTCTTGTGTGAGTTTTAGTGTGATGCAACGTGTGCTCACTCAAAGAGTGTATGTTTGGACTTTAACTCCATGCTTTCTGAGGTCCAGGGAAAGCTGTGTGTTTAATGAAAGGGCTTGTGAAAATAAGAGCAGGGTAGGTGGGCATTTCTACTGATCAATGAATATTCAATAAATAATGAGTGCACACATAATTCAGAAAGTTCTGAAGTATCAGAAAAACAGAAGTGTTTTTCTGAAAAGCAGAACTGTTAAAGTTAAAAACATGCCTATATTCTCTGCACTGTGGCTGCAGGTAAAATGGTGTATACTTTGCTAGTATTAGAACTGAGGAGAATTTGCTACACCCAGAATTTTATTTCTTGTTTTGTGACACAGCTTCCTTACAAAGGGATTTCTTTAGAGGTGATGCAGCAAATTGTGTTTTAAAGAATTCATATGCTTCAGAGATAAAAGCCTGAAGGGGACATGCAGATGACAGGAGAGCCAGAGATGAGAGAGCCAGCAGCTGCCATGTTCTCCAGACTCTGTGGTCATCCAGCCCAGCCACTTTGCCTGGGAGAACAGACTGCTTTGCTCTGTTGTCTTGTTTGCTCCTTTTTCTTCCTGATGTGTTTTTCTGAATCAGGTTACGTCATNTATTTAGAATATGTGCAGCAAAACCCCTTATGTAAAGTAGTTATTTGACATGTAGAAGACACACTCTCCAAAGTTTAAGGACTTGTTATTTTTCATAATACAAAAAGCAATTAGAATACATTATGAACTAATGTCAAACTATATCCTTGATCTGAAGAGATGCTGATTCATAGAAATTTTAAATATGTCTTGAACTGATAAACTTTCCATTTATTTATACAATTGAAAGATATTTAAAACAACCAAGCTAAATCATTCTTAACTTCAACTTTTTTTTTCCTGGTGCCAGGTTTCATCTTGGAGGGAACTTTTCTAGCTGATTTAAGACACCGTAAAAGAGGATTTATAATGGAAATCTCTACCCTTGCTGTAACAGCATTAGCAGGTACCAGCCTCTAACAAAAGTCCATACTCTGCCATGAGGTACTGAAAGTGATGTGAATAGAATGCCATTATTTGAAGTGAGAGGAAACGAAATTCAATTCATCCACCTTAATAGAATAGTCTTATATTTAAGAGATAATGTCAGCAGATTAGAACAATGTCAGCAGATTAGAACATTGTCGCAGGAAAAATAACTGGTGCTGCTACATGAACACCAGGGCAAAGCTGAGGTACTTAAAATAAATATGGGCCTTAACTGATGGTTACTTTTGAAATAAGAAATCCTGATCCTGTGACAATGTCCTGCTATACAGACGTCTTGTTTATCCTGAAGCATGACGGAATCACAGGATCAGGGATGCTCCTTTGGGGACATGCTTGCAAAGTTTCCCTCCACCCTTCCTATTCCAGTTATTTGCTCTGTCTCCAGCTGTAATGTGCACTCCTTTCTCGGCAGTCAGTTGGTGGAGATTTATCTGTGTTAAAAAGTGCCTCCATCCTAAATATGGAGTGTTTTAAGTGAAATATTTCCTGTCGCAAATTTTCAGGTCTGCCTTCTTCCCAAAATACTGTCTTAGCACAACAGCCAGGGTAGCCCACTGTGGGATGGGAAAATGGGTCCAGCAGGGACACAAAAGCCTTCAACCATTAGCATTGCCTCCAAAGTCAGCAGTGATGAAGTGACAGCCCCGCTGACAGATGCAGACAGGGTCACCCCACCTGGCAGTGTCTGTTGTGGCAATGATGCTTTCCTCGGCTGCTGACCTCTCGTTTCTGTTTGCACACACGAGTACTCTGAACGGCAATGCTGGAAGAAATCCAAATGTGTTCCCTCAGCTCCTCTTCATATGAGAGTCGAGCACTGAAGCCAGGTGCAAAACTTTTCAGCCAGGCGTTGAATTCTGTCTTGGGACATTTGATCACAGTCTGAACAGCACCGGGATTTGGAGGCATATAAGCAATGTCAGAGTGATTTCAATTCTTCCACTGGTTGCCCCTGTGCTGTCCCTGCGGAGGATGGAGAAAGATGCTGTGGCCACTGGTATGTGTTGGGGAGGGGGCAGGGGTTTTCCATTCCTGCCCTCCGGGACCTGTTGTGCTCCTCACAAGAGTGTTTTGAGCTTTACAGATACTTGCCAAAGAGGGGAGAAAAGCCTTTTTTACCTTGATATTTCGTATATTTAATATACTATGTATAAGTAAGCCATCAAGTTGTTTCAAATAGTGTGTTCTCTCATTATTCAAACCCATTTTGCACTATATTCGTCAACATGGGTCTGAATCTTTCCCAGTGCACAGAATGGTGAACAATTCCCCTGAAATACATGACTCTCACCATGTATAGAATGGTAAAATTCAGCTGATGATGATTAACCTGAATGAAGACAGTTTTATATTGTAGATCCCATTTATTTTAAGGCTGGAAAAGGCCATCATGATAATCTAATCTAGTTTCTTGCACGGCACACATACCAGAACTTCACTAAATAATTGCTGCATATATGGTTCAGTAATTTATAGCTGACCAGACTATATTATTTCTCTTAAGACATGTGGACCAGGTTCCATGTGATGAAGACTTGCCACATACCTGAGCAATTTCTGCCAATATTCAATTAAACTTAAGTAAAATGGAACTTAAGCAAACTGATGATTTCTGACATGATATATAGGTATTCCTGATTGCTACCTTCAGCATTACAGACTCTGACAAAAATTGTTTCTGTCTGTAACAATAAGAAGTTTGAGCACAAATGACAGATACTTAAAGAAACCTTTATTAACCTATACTAAGCCACAGTTATTGAATATAAAATGCTTTAATATGCCATGTTTCCTCTGCCATGATGCTAACAATTTTTTATATTTTTTTTTTTAATATTTGTGAACAAAGAGCTTTATATCTTGATAACTACGGCAGTTTACAAACATTGCAAATAGCCTGGTTTTGGTTTATTTTCCCTGATATCTAGCACTGGTTTCAAATTGTAAGGGACAGTAATGGAGGCATCACATTAATCAGCAAGTTAAAATCAAACGAATGAACATGGTCTTGCACACAATTGATGTCCAAATTGTAGAATTCCAGATAACAGAATGAATGCGAAAACATCATATTCATCCATGTCTGATGCATTAAAAACTGTTCATAAAATGTTTAATTAAAGTACTATACCTGCATCTCAAAATGCCCTTGAGATATGGATATTTGGAGGCCAGGCACATATCCTAAGATATCACTGAGTTTGCCATGTTTTGTTTGGTTTTTTGGTGGTTTTTNTTTTTTTTTTTTTTTTCATTTCTTCAAGCAGTCGCTGGTGCTTAGCTTACTCTCAGGAACTGAGTGGGTAGGATGCAGTTTTGCTCTGAACTGATAAAGCAATTGTTATTTTCTTTATTCAGTCCTGAATTGTTCCACTTGACCCACCGTGCAGTACATCTAAGAGTAAATCAAAGTTATGAAGAACAAAAAAGTAAAAGAATTTAAATGTTCTGCCTGGTAAGCTTTCACAGATCTCACTACTCTGAGCAATGCATTTTTAGAAGTGTGGTTCATTTGCAGTCTAACCTTTCAGACCCACTATCAAAGCGAGAATTGCCATAAACGCATCTCCATGTGGAAAACAATTGCCCCTCAATCAGCTGTCAAAAACTTGAAATTACAGCTAGATCATATCTTCCTTTATCTGAGAAGCCTCCTAGATCTGTGATTCAGAGACCGGCAATTACTAGTCTACAAGACAAGAACAGTTACGAAGTTAATTACCTGTGATTATCTTACAAAAGGTGGTGATTATATAGCTGAATGACAAAAGAAGAGTGCTCATGGAGACAAAAACAGGCGGTACCATAAACTGATAAAAACAGGACCACCCGTTGTTCAATTAGAAATCGCCCACTTTAGTTTATGCTGCTATTACGGTAACACCTTCCCCATTCTCCTCAATCTCCCTGCTTTTTCTCAGAGGAAATACTAACCTCATGAAAGACCTACAATTCTTCCCTTTCTTAAGGCTGTTCTCTGCCTTTAAAGTTTCACCGTGAATGTTAAAGGCTGTTAAGAGCCGACACTAGATACGGCGTGGAAAGGGGCAGCCAGCACTGTGCCATCTCCTCCCCTTGCTTGTTTTACCCTAATCTTCTAGACCTTATCGTATCTCCTTGACTCATCCTTTAGCTTGCTGAATAATCACAGTGAGTTCCAGCTGCCGAATAGCAAATCTGAACCCCGTTCACAGTCCCAGCCCTGCAACACATGTGGGGCCAGTGGCGGAAATACGAATGCAGCAACATCTCTTAAGAATTTGTTTTCAAAAAGAACTCGCATTATCATGGAGTCACACACAAGAGTTCCGTGATAAAATTTGTCTACAGAAAATCTAATTTATGCAAGTGTCCACCTTTCTTTAGACAAGTTTCCTTTAAAATCTCACCAACATTTTGCTTTCCTTGGGATTTTTGCTTCAGTCCAAGAATCAGTTTTTTTCTCTCCACAACATTTATCATTCTGGTAGCCACAGGTTCATGTGTTGAAGGTGTTAGCAGTAGTATAATGGGGAAAATTATCCATAAAGCATCGAGGTGAGTTGGAACTTGCACACACTGTGCTATCATTCCTTCGGGTTTCCTTAAAATGTGTGTGAATGAAAGTTTTATTATACAAATATTAATAGGATTCCAAATGTGTGTCTGTAATTTGATGGTCTTCACAGCGTCCTTGGGACTTATCAGAAAGATGCCCATGGTGTTGCAATTAGGAAGAGCAGTGGAAGCTGTGTTCCTAATATTCAAGTAAAAAGATTTTCGTAAATGCACTAAAATGTAACCAACTTATAAATTACTCTCTTATATTTAAGTTCTGAAAATATTCCAGACAGAGTCTGTGCATAGGGAATTAAATAAGGCAATATAATTAGGCCATACAATTCAAGATAAGACTGCATAAATGTAAGTGTGCAGGCTACAGCTATGTTTGAAAGCCTGTGATGAGAAAAAAATTATTTGAAATGCAATTTCAGCTCTTAAATAAGTGTCAGTGTTTCAACTTCTCTGTCAACATGAGTAACTGCTGCACATCGAGGTAAATGAAGGATCCTTTCCCTTCTGGCCCAGTTTCCAGAATACAGAAAGCTCACTGTTGGAGATACTGGCTGCATTGCTCCGTGGTAAAGACAGTGACTGTGTAAATATCCCAACCTTTGGATGTAAACACCCTACAAATCCGGCACTCAGATTGTTATAATTGCTCTTGTATACCTGCAGTGCCCTCACTGTCATGCTGCCATGCTGATACATTTCATTTTAGTGGATGAGGATCAGAACAAATCCTTAGGAAGGCTAGTGCTTAGGGCTGCAGAGCACATAGCACAGCTTTTGGCCCAGCATCTCCCAAGAAGCAGCATCTGGCGTGTGGGGAAGGAAGCATCACTTGACACTCCACTTCTCCACGCTTGCCTAGTGTACCACCATCCTGGCTGGAAAGCAAAGGGACGTGACAGGGGAGCTTCATAAGCAGCCAGGGAAAGGAACAGGCTGAGCCAAA
Organism: Tichodroma muraria; assembly: GCA_013390105.1. Taxonomy (NCBI): domain Eukaryota; kingdom Metazoa; phylum Chordata; class Aves; order Passeriformes; family Sittidae; genus Tichodroma; species Tichodroma muraria. The sequence continues at coordinate 21,661 of WAAG01011891.1, read as the reverse complement.
GCTGACACCAGCCCTGCCACACTGTGCTCCTGCTGATTTCAGTGGGTGTTGGATGTGTATTTTTGAAGGGCAAATTTACCTCCAGCTTAATAAGCATGATAAGTCATAGATTTTCTGGGAGTAGGAGCAGAAGCCCTCCCGCATCTGTTAGCACATTATTAGCACAGCTTGTTATGGGGCCTCACGTGATGCAGCCCTGGTCTGCAGGACGCAATTACAGACGAATTCCAGCTTTGCCTCCCCCACTGACTCAGCATCACAGCTGGAGCCAGCCATAGTCACGTTGCAGGAGGTGAAAGGTACTCTGAATTATAGATTGCCTTTGACCTTTTTTTGGTTTAAATTAAGGATATCATCCAGGAAAGTGCCTCCAGCCAGGACGCTGCTTAAACATATGCTTAACTTCCACCAGGGGCTGGTGCTCATCAGTGGAGATGAAACGCTTGCTTACAGTACAGTGTGTGCATAGACACCACCCTGATGGTGATTAAATACCTTTCCAAAGAGCAGTGTAAGTGACGGTTTCCTATAAAAATGGTAACCAGCATAGCCCTTGAAATCCAAAAACACCCTCAAATTCATGAAAATATTCTCTTAAAATTCAGGGTGGATATTGAGTTTCAGCCACGGAGTATAGATATATTGAAAGGGAATAGTATTAAAATTATACATATTTCAAAAGGTGAAAGAAGCAAAGACTGTCAATCAAGAAAATAAAAACTAGATATTAGTATGCCATCACAGAGGGATATCAATCTGAACAAACAAACTGCCTTACCAACCCTGTAAGTGGGAATTAAGGTCAACTTAGTGTCTTTTCATCAGAGTGTTTTCTATGATAACTTTGTAAATGCTCTTAATATATAACAAATAATCTCAGGGCAAAGATCTGTTTGAAGGAGATATGATTGATGACCTATCATCCCTAATTCACTGTTTATACTCGTAGTGAGCCTATTGGGAAAATACCTCATTCATCAGGGTATTAGTGAATTCAACCAACGTATGGCACCTTCATTTTAACAAACTAAAGAAGAAAAGCTAAATGGGGGAAAATTGACAACCATCTCTGATTCTATGATAATGCAATTAGGCTGCTCCTCTCCAGAGCTTTTGCTAATTCACAAAACAGCTTCAGTCGGCAGGTCATAAATATATGATCATTTTTCACACTTTGAAAAGTAATGATGCCTTGACACGAATCAATAAATCTTGCTGAAGCCATTTATACTTTTGTATTGTGCATACAAATCAGTTTAAAAACAACTATATATTATTTTTGACTCTTACATGGTCCTTGTGTACAAAAAATAATTTCACAGAGGCTTCTGTGTTCCTTGGGTACCCAAAACTAAAAATGAAATCATAGCCTGTTTTCAGGACCCATCAATCCTAGACTAGACCAGGTCTTATGGCTGTTAAAATCTCATAGATAAAGTCTGATGAAGTTGTAGAAGGAAAGGAGGGTGCGAGGAGAATGTGGTAAAATAACATTCTCTTTTCCTTCTCATTCGGCTTTGAACTTCCTTCTGAAAATATGTTGAGGGTTTCCCAGTAAATATTGAGATTCCCATTGTTAATTCATGCAAATTCTCACTCTGTACCTTCAGCTGTCTCCAGGGAAAGGCAAGTGTTAGGCTTGCCATTATGCACTATGATGTTGCTATGAGGAAGAAAAGGACAGACACAGTACAGTAAGAAAGGATATCAGAGCACCAAAACTTGTCGTTTGGTCTCAGGAGAGATGCAAGAAGAGCCACACCTGATTGCTGCATAACCAGTGAACCTTGCCACCTGTCTCATTTAGTAGAAATTTTAAATCCCAATGATCTTCTTAATGCAAAATCAGTCTTCTCATAGGATCATGACGTATTACATGGTTAGGGCAAGTACAATAAACCCCTGAATATGTGTGTATGCCAACAGGAACAATGCATGTCACTGTTCTGTGACATATGAAAGTTATCTCCTTGTGCCTCCTCTGTTTTGTGGTTAACAACTGAAAAAAACCCAAATATATTCCTTATGTCATGAGTAGGATAGAATTTCACCTGAGGCAGATATATGCAAAGATAACCAATAAAGCTGAAATGCTAGCCACTGATTCAGTGATAAAACTTCGTTGCACAACTTAGCAAAACATAAATCATGTTGTACAGTCTCTCTATACATCCAGGAGCATACAAATTCATGAAAGCATACTACTGTACACAAAGGAATGATCAGGAGTGATCCACAGTAAATGTAAAGATGCACAGGCTGATAAATACTTCAAGTAGCTGCTGATGTTTCCCTTGTTGTTAAAATACCTACATGTTGTTTTTGTACTCGCTGTGTATTCTGCCCTGTCTCAGTTATTTGATCTCTATTACAATAAGTAGCCAGTTTGCAGTGCACTATGCAGCTAAGCCAAACACATTCAGTACATGGATGAAAATTTAACAGTGAATTAAAGTGCAAGCTCCTGTGTTCATGTAATTTATATTTCACATACCTAAGTAATACAATAATAATATTTTAAACAAAGACAGAATGTATTTTTTTGAATAGACATTAAATACTACATTATGAAATGGTACTTCAGTAGTAATTTTAAACAGTGTTAGTGTTCAATCACATATTCTGTAATGAGTATTTTAATAAGATACTGAATACTGGGTCTCAAGCTGATGGCAATTAATATGGCTTTGCTGAAGTTAGAAAGAATTTGTCACATGCTTTAAGTGTATGTGATTTTCTGAATCAGAGCCAGGAGAGAATCTAGACATTATATCTCCCCCCGATGTCTGATGCTCAGCCCCAGGATTTTTGAATTTCAAGGGAGAAAGAAAAAGTGCTTCAATAATTGTGTCAGTGGCCTGCTCACCAGAGTCATCTATAACAGACCTGCCCAGCGTCTGTAACTGCATCATCTTCTGTCAACTTAATCTGGTTTCCAACACTGCTGAAGGTATGGTATGCATTTTGTGAAGGTTTTTACGACGAAAATATTTGGATTAATGATATAATTTAGTGGCAATTTAGTGACAGTAGGTCTCAGTAGAGTGACAATAGGATTGAAAAAGTAAACCAGTGGGATATACTTGATTGTGGCTGTTGGGCCAGCAGCAGGGAAGCTGCAGGGGTCACACTGATTGGCATTGTCACTTTCCCCATTCATCAAGCAAGGCCAGACTTCCCAAATCATTTACCAGATGGGGCAGCTCGTCAGTTTAAACACCTGATATGAAGCCATCCGTCATCTGATAACATGATCGTTGGGCTGCAGCTGGCTCGGTGCTCTGCAGCCTGAGTGCACATGTGATGGACTGGAGCCAGGGAAGCAGGCTTAGCAGTGCTGCACTCCCCTGATAGGATTTGCAGCCCTCCACTGGACCATGGAACAGGTGGAGACGGAGAGAGAATGAAAAAATTACCATGTGTTGCAGGGATTAGAGAGCACACACTTACCACTCCACTTGAATACCAATCAAAGGACAACCTTGAGCCAGACGTATTTAAGGCCATCCATGATGTAATACAGAGAATATAGGTTCCTGCATATGTTGACATATCTTCATTTTCCTACAGGGTTTTGGAGGGATATTCGGCAGTACTATAATTTGCCTCTTATTTTCTAATGTGGAAGAGAGAGCAGATATTTGGAAATACAGCCTTTTTCTACTTTCTTTTTCAAAGGACATTTAAAATCAGGAAATCTCTTTACAAAAAAAAAAAAAAGTTTATTTCTACAAACTGACCACAGATCCTGTTAGTTTTTTTTAGCAAGACAACAGTCTGACAGGGTAGAGAGGAAATACTATAAATTCAAAATATGATGATGCTTACTGGAAGCTGGTCCCGTTGTTCGAATTCCCACAGTTATTGAAACGCTCAGATCTTCCTGATTTCAAAGGAGTTAGGTGCCTAAATGGCTCTGAGGGTCTGTCTTTTAGTGCCTCTGGAGCAATACAGCAACTCCTTTCTCAGACATCAGGTGCCTTGGTTTTGATCTCAGGTGAATCCCTCCTGGGAGAGTCACTCTGGGAGAGATTCTCTGCTGCAGTGTTACCAGATGCAGTAAATGGCTTTAATATGTAAAGGTAACCTCCAGAAAGTGATCTGGTTTTCTGCCCAAACAGAATATTCACCAGCCTCCCTGGGGGGCATCACAACAACAGGATTTCTTTCACGGGATTGTAGAATCATAGAATCATAGGAAGGGACTTTAAAGATCATCTAGTTTCAAGCCCCCTGCCATAGGCAGGGTCACTTTCCACCAGACCAGGTTGCTCAGGGCCCCAGCCAACGTGGCCTTGAACGCTTCCAGGGTTGGGACTACCACAGCTTCTCTGGGTAACCTATTCCAATGCCTCACAACTTTGCAGAAGTGTGTATCAGTTCATCTCATTTTGGTACACACATCCTTGGGGCATTTCCTCTCCTCAGAGCACGTGCCTCTGCACTCCCCCTCCTCCTGACAGCCTGATCTCACAGCTGCACCGCAGCTCTGCTGGGTGTGGAGGACCAGAAGCAGCATTTTGGTGGAAAACCTCTCGGTGAAGGGACTGGCACCTTCCTGCAGCAAGCCGTGGGCTGAATTGGGCTCCTCTGCTCCAAGGCAGGTCTCTCTCCATGCGTCTCAAATTATAGCAATAGGGAAAACATATATTTCCCCTAATGATCCGAAGACAAATGTCTTTGAGAGCACCGAGTGCCCTTTAAGGGTCCAATGCTGTTTCATCCAAGGAATAACAACTCATCAACCTGCTTGAGGTGTCAGTGCTCCAGTTGGTTATTCTAGGATGGGGATGAGGGAACTCACCCCACTGGAGGATACATATGGTCAAGGACAGGATGCAAGATGTCTATTATCAGTGTATATATGTCTTTTCCCTCAAAAACAATTGCTCATGCAAAAATCTTCTCTTGACTGTGCCTTTCCTTCCTGAAAATTGTTGCCAGTGAAAGGTTTGCTTTTGTGTGAAAATTTATTTCTTTCAGTTCTGATCTGCTATTAAGACATACCCTTGAAGCAGTTTTTGTGTTGAATTGTTCCTTTTTTTTTTTTTTTTTGTAATTTCATTTTAGGCTTTGTTGCAGTTATGTGAACTAAATTAATTAGGAGTTTAAGGTTTGGGGTGTTGGTTTTTTGGGTTTTTTGGTGGGGGTGTATTGTTTGGTTTTGGTAGTTTTTTTGCTTTTTGTTTTTCAAACAGAGTCAAAGGAGACATTCCCACTTCACTTCTTAAAAGGTTTCATCTCCCCATGAGAATTAACCTGCAACTGCAGTGTGAAATGATTAAGTTCTTTTGTGGGAAGGGGACGCTGTTTTGTTAAAAACTCATTACCCAGCTCTAGACATTTAAAAGCATCAGAGATACTATAATTTATGTTTGAGACATATAGAATAAGCTCTAAGGTGTTTACTGAAAGGCAAGTTAAAAGACTGTCATTTATTTATTATGCACCTTTTTTGGTTTATTATGCACCTTTTGTCTTACTTTGATTATTTTATTTATATACTCTAGTCTCATCCTCTATTCGATAAATTCTTCTTTTTCTATTTCAATGAATGTCTTTTTCCAAGATTTGTAGTAGGGGACTAATCTCAGATATGAGGAAAGTTTAGAAGACATGCAAAAACTGTATTTAGAGATACAGCATTAAAAAGGTGAAAACTCACGAAAGGACCATAGGAAATAACATAAATTTTGAGAACTAGTCCGATATCTGCAGACATACAAAAAGATCCTTTCTTCCAGCAGAGATAGCAGAAAAGTTCAGCAGAAACCTGACAATGAATTACTGAAAAAAAAATACCCCCATGGCTTCATGAATCATTAGCACAAATGATTCATGATATTTTAGTGATGAAACAGAAGTTTTTATGCTGGCAATATACCTTTAAATCTGTTTGTGTTGACAACTGCTTTTATCTAGCTATAGAATAATAATTAGCCACTTCAAACAATAACAAGGCTATTTTATGAGAAGAAGCATGACTTTATTCCCAGCATAAAAATGGAGAAACTGAGACAGATGAAGTGACTTCATATCCCTGTGAAGATTAAGTGATGGTCAGAACTTAAGTTTTGTTTTAAGCTGTAAGGAAGTTTCGATTTTGGTGTTGGTTTTCTCCCTCACTTTTAATATAGTAGCTGAATAATACAATACACATAGGTGTACAGATGATTTGTATAGAAAGTAAAAATAAGAAAAATAAGATAGAAATGAAAGAAAGTGGTAGATAGTGACAGAGGGTTATTTTCCATCTAAATTTGTACAAGTATTTAGAAGAGCATCATCTTAGTTTTTTTTATTTAGTGTATGGGTATCTTTAGCTGCCTTAATTGCCTAAGTATGGTGTTACATTTATTTAGAAGCAAATAGATGAATTAGTTTAATTTCAGTCTTCTTTATTTTAATTTGTTGTTGATAAATAAAAAAAAATCCCCCAAAATCATCACGTATTGAAATGAAAATTCAAATTTAAGAAGCAGGCAAAACAGGAAAAATACGCAAGCTTGTGACTAGATGTCTCTAAACACAAGTCATCCCAGGTTTTCAAACCAATTTCTCACGTATTTAAAATCTTCAACCAATCTTCAACTAAAATCTTCAACTCCCACTGAAATAAATTATTTTTTCCCCTGAATCCTGAAGCTCAACCGAGTTCTTTCTATACAGCACCAGGGAGAAAATACAAAAATAAAATCCAATAATAATAATGCCAGTTGTCATGGATGTACAGGAAAATTTGTAGAAGACACCCTGAACACTTAAAATTACATATTTACTTGTCTTCTCTGCATCTTTAACACAGAAGTAAAATTCACATCTTGCTGATAACCTTGGTGCCAGAATGTCACATTCTCTTTTTATTCTCTTTTCTTTTGCAGTTGGGGAAAAAAAAAAAAAAAGCACATTACAATCCTCATATGTAAATTCTATAAGCTTTACTGTTCTCCTCAGGTGTGCATGCCAAGTTTTCATTATGAAGGCTCCCTGCTGTGAAAAAAAGGTACATTTTCACTTTCATGTGTCTGTTCCTTTGTGGTAGAAAGGCTTGAAACATTAATGAGTAAACTAAACTAAAACTGTACAGACATTCCTGCAGGAAATTGGGTAAGTTTCTGATTCTGAGGGGAAGAAATTCAACTAGGTCAATAAAATTGTGTGATTTTGACACTGTGAAGTCAGTTGTCACTAAGGAGTTACCCGTGCTACTTTTATTCATGTTAATGGCAATTTTATGCCCTGGTGTTTTGTTTTGAAGATTTTATCCCACTGAACCAGAAGACACAAAAAGAAAAGAACATTGAAAAAAAGGGCATGGAAAAGAAAAATAATTTCTTAAAGTTGAAGGCTGATAACTGTGATGGCTTTTTTCTTTCTCAAAGGATTTTACTAAGTCATCATTTCATACCACATTGAGTTATGTTAGATGCAACATTAGTGACAAGTATGGTATCTTAATTAAACAATCATGATTTACAGCTATAAACCATTGTACAATAGGTTAAATAGGTGTATGAGCGACAATATTTCTTTAAGTCCAGTGTATATATCAAGACTCTTAGATATCTAAATTAAAAGTAATGTTTGTTTGCTTAATAGATGTTAGTGCTTTTTAATAAAAGTAAAGAAAAATAATTAATCCTTTCACTTAGGTAGGATGTTGATGTGGCAGAGTTCACTAGTAGACTTACAGTAAAACAGATTTAATTGATAATAGGGTATTTAAATTTTAAATTGACAAATAAATAATTTGATACACTGATAATTTAATAAATAAATAAATAAATAAAGCAACCACCTAGACTATACACAAGTCTTCCTAGAAACTGTGATTGTTGAGGAAGTTGCTTTGACATGAACAGCCAATGGAAAAATAAGAAAATATTTATTTTTCAGTTTCGTTAAGTAACCAACTTTTTTTCCAGCTAGATCTAGGTCTTTAGTTTTCCAAAGGATGAAGCAGAGATCCCGGCAGAGATTCAAGCACTGAGCTTGCCGTAGACTGTTCAGTCTCACCTAGCATATCTCAGCAGAACATCATAAATTTATGCCAAAACAACCTTGGAGACTGAGATTCTCCACTCAGAATGACAATGAACTTTTGTTTAAGAGAGAGAAAAAAAAAAAAAAAAAGAGAGAAACTATTGCCTGAGGTACCTCAGATTCTTAAATGCTAATGAAATTGGGTTTTATTTATGTTTCTTAGAAAAGGGGAAATTCAATACAATAGTCAATATTTGGGTGATAATAGGAAGTCAATCCTCACTCTGTGGCTGGCTCTGTTAGCTAGACCTGTAGTAGAAATAGAAGAATGGTGGATTTTTTGAGGAGAATGGTGGTCATTGACCTCAATGGACTGATAAGCAGCTGGGAGGTGTCAGGGCGTCCTCCTAGCACACACCCTGCCCAGTCTGCCCCAAAGCTGGTGGCTCACACCCAGCCCTCAGGCAGCGCCCCAGCCTCAGGCCAACTCTTGCTGGTACCCCCCAATGGCAGGACTTCCTTCACTGCAGCATCCTGCTGCCAGTCACATAGGACAGAAAATGCTGTTGGCCTTCCCCTTCATCTCCCTTAATTAGGTAAATAACTTTGATAAGAAAGGAAATTAGACCAAACTTTCTTGCCAGTCTTTCAACTGCAAGTTTCCCAATTTCTGTGCATCTCATGCAGCAGCCTGTTTCTGAGAGGAGGCATATCTGGTCACAGACACACAATGATCTCTCTGATAGCACTGTATTCTGTAATGTGATAGAATCAAATCTGCTAAATATTACAATAGTACAATTTTCGATCGCAGTGCTTGACAAACATTTTTATTTACTCTCCATACCACCATAAGGCAGCTAAGTTTAATTTCCCATATTTCACGGGTGAAGAAAGTGAAATGTAAGGGTGTTAAGTGACTTGACCAGAAACCAAATAACTCCAGGAACTGGAGTTATACAGGCCCTGATACAGGAAAGTACTGGAACAGATGCTTAACTTACAGTATTGAAGCATTCAATACAAGACAAACAGTTTAACACAAGGGCAAAGTACTGCATGGAAAATACTCCAGTCATTCCACTCTTCAGCTATTACAACAAAGGAATATTAGCCTTAACTTGCCATCTAACAGCTTGCAAATAGCCCTGATATACCATACAGAAATACTGTACTCTTTATTTTCTGCTCACTTCCCCCAGATAATATTGATCCAAGTTCTGGAGCACTGCTGAATCTGGTGTAGTGGGAAAAAGAGCAGACTTCGATTTTTTAAAGATTTATATCAGTGCTTGCTAAGGGAGGAGTCCACCCTTTGGTAGGCATACTGCAAGAATGAGCGAACCAACAGAATAAAAAATCAAGCAATGTCAATAGGTGTCCTGTGAGTGATAGGTTGTCCAGTTCCTGCTCTGCCTACTTGTGTGGGCTGCTTTGCTGGTGGACAGCAGTTTAATCAGCACTGCTGATTAAACACAACTGATTCAGTTGGGATAAGTTGACTTTATCAAAATCTGGACAGCAAATCTCATCAGGAGATGTTTTCATCAGGTCTCTGGTAAATTGTAGTGTTGGCTGGTCAGAAATACCTGAGATTAGCTTCTTGATTTTCTCTGCCTTTGGCAAGAAATGCTAAACAGTATTAACATTTAATAAGTGTAACTCAGACTTCTCAGTAACTAAGAAAAGATTCAGTTCAGTCCCTGTTTGATCACCCATTTTGACCCTTGCTGTAACTCCAAATTTTAACTTGATAAATATATCAGTACCACATTTATAAATAAAAATTTTTGAACCTGAGAAGCCTTGGCTTGGAATCCTTGCATCTAGGATTCACTTCTGAGCATGTTAATACTGAAGCACATTCTTCTGTAAATTCCTGGGACTTGATTCATCCCTTCCAGCAGAGGTATGGAAAAGGAAATGCCCTCTTTTAAGGATATAGTATGCATTGCTCTGGAGAGTCTTTCTCCCAGAGACCACCTCTACAATCTGTCATCTCTTATTGGCTTCAGTTTTATTTTTCAAGAGACAACCCACCGTGGGGCATTTACCTGGGGCAGCCCCAGTCTGTCCAGCCAGTACTGTTGGTATGTCGGATAATGCCAATCAAGGATGGCAGGATGGTGTGAGAGCCATGGCCAGTTTGCAGCACTTCAGCTCCCCTTTAATTCCTTTTTCTTCTACAGACTCTCAAGACTCAACCCACAGAGAGAAGAGCCTGCATAAACAACAGCCAAATCTGCCCATGCAGTGGGCCTAGAAAAAAAATTCCTTTCTGATGTTTGTATCTGCACATGAGTCTTGGCACTATTCAGAGCCTGATGAAAGGAAGCAGGCTAAAACAATGTGTGAAAGTGGGCAAAAAGAAATATATGTACAAAGAGTAGATTTGACCATTTCCTTTTTATACTACTTACTAAACATTCTATATTGTACTTTACATATTCAGTCATGTTAAAACTTATTTTTTAAGTTGGGTACGCTGAGATGGCCTCCTGAGTCCATCAGTAATTTTATACCAACATAAATTACTGGGACCAGTGAAGCATTAAGATCAAGGATAACCTCTTATTACATGTTTTTTGGTGGCTGTTATTACAAGAGCAGATCCCATGATAGGGGATGTTGTGCCCCAGAAGTTGAAACCATGTTGTGAGAATACAGAGGAGAGAATAGATATGTCAGCAGTAAGATCACAAGCTGATAAAGTGACTGTGTAAAAATAAATCAATACTAAGTATTAAAAATACATAAATAAATATTTTACCTTTTCCAAAAGGTACCATGGAGAACAATTCTGACTACGTGTAATTTCAATACATTTTATTTAATACAAGGGTTTTAAAAAAAGCCAAATAAAGACGATATGGGATTCCTACCAAAAGTATTGTTCCTTGTTACCCCCACCAAGATTTTAAAATTTGTAGGCTGCTTTGATCAAGAGAATATTTTCTTTTCTGAAATGTGGTTTTTAAGTAACGTGCTACTTTCTATGATCTTGATGTATGTTGGAAAACAATAACTACTACATACTTATTTTTAGATGATAAAGTAATTTTAGGAGGCAAGTACTATTAATACTGTCCAGCATGTACTCCAACAATAAATGTGACTTGTTTGAGACTAATTTCTAATAGCAGAACACAGTATTTGAGGAAATTTAGGTCTTTCCTGGGGAGCAATTCAGGCAATATAAGCTGATAAGCATTTTTCTTGCCCTTTCTTTAGAAAAGAAGAATTGTAAAGTGTTAAACTTTTTAAACCTACATGTGTAAAAAAATCTTTCTCCTAATAAAGAGTCATCTCATCCTAGTTCTGCTCATGTAAGGTATGAGTTTGAACAGAGAATAACATACAGAATAACATACTTTATTCAGTCCATCTACTTAAATGTATTCTTCTCTCCGACTAACAGCTGAAAAGTCAGTCTAATTTGCTGATGAATATAATTAGAAGCAAATGATCCATTACATTAACTTTAATGAGCTGCAGCAGGTCACTTGGTTATGGATGGCACCGTGCAAAGGTTATAGTTCAGGGTGATACTAAATTTCTGACAGTCGTCCACAAAGCTTTTATGCAGCAGACACAACAAACACTTACCAAGTCCTGGTCACAGAAGAGACTAAATTTCATAGCCCACTGCTATCTGCTGGAGCTTTAGTTCTGCAGTTTAACAATTCATAATTATATAGTTTAACTGATAGCCACATAATAAAAGGCAGCAACTTAGTGGTCTTGTAGTATCAAGGTGTGAGAGCAGGCTTTTCACAACTAGCATATTTTCTCAGATAAGGGTCAAAGAACTCATCTGAAATTTACATGTTTCTGAAACACTGGGGAATAAAAAAAAATAAAAGGTACAGTAACACGCAGTCTCATCTGTATTCTTGAAAGTTCAACTCACAGAAGGAATCTTATTTTCATAATATTAATATTGATAAAACTCTAGAAGGCAAAAAAAGCCAAATAAATGACATAACTTGTTCATATTAGATAGTGGTGTTTTTGCTTATGATGTTTTCTTTGACTAAAGTCCTGCAGCTCTAGAATTGTGTTACTGGGAGAAACCAATCCTGTATTCACTTCTAGATAAACACTTTAATCTAGATAGTCTAGACATCCACTTATTTTAGGGACTAAAATTGCAATAATCAGAAAACTCCTTATGAACCCAGTCTGAGCTCTATCAGAAGTATCATCCAAGTGCATCGCAGCCAGCCGAGCACGGGATCTGCCTGCCAGGGGCTCAGGGCCACGGAGCCACCTGGTCTGGGATCACAGCTGGATCCCAGCTGGGTCTGATCTGACCTAGCTGGAGTGAGTGCTCACTTCGATAGGGCAGGCTCAGGCAATTCATTGTGCGGCTCACCTTCAGCAGAAGGAGGCCGGCGACTGGCATCTGCTGCACCAACACAGCTGTTTCTGACCACCGGTCTGCAGCCACCGTACACTAGACTGGGGATTCCTCTTTTTCAGGTGCACTAAATGCACTGCTCTCTAGTGATTGCAGATAGATTTAGGGGAAATACTCATTCATGCATTGCCCTTTTTTCCCTCAGCTACAAGTTGTCTTTACTGTGAAAAGTTTCCATTTAATAGACGGTTAACTATTTTTAGACCGTGATTAACTGCCTAATTTGACTGCTTGTTACTTTTATTTTTGATTTGCGTTTGAGCACCTAGGTCATGCACCTTGAGTGGACAACAAACACTTAAAAAAGGAAAATAATGGTAGAGAAGCACAAATAACCAATAGTGAATAAGGAACATTCTTGTTCACACACAAATGCCCTTGTTTGCACATGAATATGGGGGTTTGTATGAAAAAGACCCATTCGCCAAACATCCATGTGAAGGGAAACCCATTCAGCATGAATGTTTGTGAACACTGAATAACAAGTGGATGAACAAGCGTGAATCAAACAGCCGTTCAGACTTTGAACCAATGTTCAGCAAACACTGGTTTGCATTATTCACCCAGGCCTGTGAACAGCCATCTGTTCGATAACTGATAATGGAGATGGAAGTTGGGTTGTTGGGTAGATATGGCTCATCAGGGAGAAAATGGCTATCTATTTGCAGGATTTCTGCTTAGTCTGTTGTCTGTCTGTGGCCTCTGTTCTTCTTGACCTGGGATACCAGTTTATCTTCTCCCTCTCCCGCCAAAATGAGATTTTGCTTCATATATAATATGAAATAAATTTGTGTATGCAAACATACATTGCCACACACACACAAATGTGTGTGTATATATGCATATATGCCATTACTGACTTTTATTTAGTATTTAGAAGATATGTTAAATTTAGACACTTGAGTGTCTTTGTGACTAGAGTACTTAGCCAGTGTTCAAGACTTAGATATACAAAGATAAATACCTGGGCGGTGTAAAAATCTAGTTTAGATGTCTTTAGATTTAAACTCGAACGGATTAACATTTTCCTGAGTTATAGCAAACTGCATGTGGTAGAAAATAATCGGCACTTTGCTTATGATTTTATAATTTTAATACCAAAATCAGTATTGTCAGATATCAGGCTTTGAAATAAAAGGTTTGCATCTTGAGTCCCAAACAACACTTCCTCACAACTATAAACTCTTCTTCACTTCCTCACTAATATGAACTCTTCTTATCCAAGAGATGTTAACTTTACTCTACCTTTTAAAAATTGCTTTTATGTGAGAATAATTAAGTACAGACAACTTGTCTGGATTGGTTGGCTGCTGCAGTATACTTATTCCAGGTATTTCAATGAATGATGAGCATGGTTAGATATACAGAGAAGTGGTAATTGCTTTTGTTTTTCCTTTGGCAGGTTGATAGCTATATTTCCATGCAACTGATTTAGTAATTTATCTTAAAATCTGAAATCTTTCCAAGTGCTTCTACCGCTTTTCTAATCCCTACATAAAATATTTCTTTGGGTTAGAAAGCATCGAAATAATGTTTGAATAAAGTACTATTTTCATTTTTGATTTCTGACCTCAACTTCCTGTAATCTTCAATGTCCTTTATCATTCTTGGGAACAGATGATTCTGTTTCAGGGCAAGTAGCAAAGGTAGAGAAAGTCTAGTATAATACATAACACATTTCCAGTCAATGTAGGGTATTTATCAACTATGTTTTAGCTCTTGTTTAGAATGTAACTTTTTAGTTTTATCTTTGCTATGTCCACCCTGAAGTTTTCTTAAAGCTAAAAGCATCTAAGTGTACCATTCAGAAGAGTGGAAATAATTATAAAACCAAAAATCTAATAAACTAAGATAAGAGCTGCACCTGGTTTCCAAACTGTAGTTTTCTAGTTTTTTGAAACTTCACTTCATCAACATAGCTATAGGCTAATTTTACCCACACAAGATTCAATATTTGCTCATTTCCAAGAACTGGGGAATCGGGTCTCTCTGCACAAACTTTGTTCTAACATAGCAATGTTGTTTGCAAACCAGTCGGTCCATTCTTATCTATGAATTACAACCTGAGCATATATATATTATCACAACTCAAATAGACAAAGGAGAAACAATTAATTAAGAATTTAAATTAAAAACCCCTGAGCTGAATTTCTATTTCATTTTAAAAACCCCGTATCTAAAACGCATATGTACGTTTTCATAGTGACAATTTTCATAACAAATTAACAGACTCGAGTTAAGATTAGAGTTGTAGCATGGGGTGATTTTTTTAATGCTGTTGATTAAAACATACAAAAAAGTAAGAAGCAGAGTCTTAGAATGTGTTCATTCTAAATAGCAACTGCTTTGCAGTGGACCTGAGTAGGTAAGTAAGTAAGTAATGATTACATCACTTTTAAAATTTCTCTTGCAGAGAAGGAAGAGATAGGAGTAATAGCCCAGAAGCAGTCAATCAGCTGGTGGGAAGAAAAAATAACTTGATTTAGGAAAACAAACACAATGCAAAGGTAATGGCCAGAGCTATTACCCAGCTGATGGGTGATAAAGCAAGACAGAAGCAACACTGATCACGAGGAGATTCCGTTTTCAGCAGACCATTTAGAGGAACTGTTTTTGTAGGTGTTTTAAGAAATATTTAATATTTTTGATAAGAAGTGGATTTTTTGGTGTTCAGCTATTGAAGAAGGGGTTGATTTGCTTTAGCTTTTCCAGTAAAATCTGAAAACTATCAAAGAAACACACCTACCCATGAAAAATGTTTCTTTTTCCACAATCTTCTCTTTAAAGAATATTTTTTTATTTATCTTCGCAGCTTTCTAATGCTTAAGCATTTTGTGAAGAACACAATTCTGCAGTAACGCCCTGGGCCCTGCTGTTCTGTCAAAAGCCATGAGGGACCAGTGATACCACTGTGTGCTGTGGGTGTGAGTATAGAGTCACAGAATCATGAAGGCTGGAAAAGACCTCTGTGATCATTGAATCCAACCACCAGCCCAGAACCACCACGTCCACCACTACACCGTATCCCCAAGTGCCATATCCACATGCTTTCTGAACATTTCCAGGGATTGTGATTCCACCACTTTCCTGGGCAGCCTGTTCCAATATTTGACCATCCTTTCAGTGAAAAAAAAAAAATAAAAAATCCTGTTAGCCAATCTAACCTCCCAATCTACAATATGAGACCATTTCTTCTTGTTCTATTGCTTGTTGCCTGGGAGAAGAGACCAACCTCAGTCTCTGACTATCAGCTCAGTCGTCTTTCAGAAGAGCAGGGGTCTACAAAGAAAAGATGAGATGTTTGTGGTTTGACCTCCTGATAACTGCTGCATTTTCAAGGAAAGTAGAAAAAACCCTTCCTAGATAAGAACACGGATAATTTCCTTTGGTATTGAGCCAGAGTTCTTCCTGTGTTTTTGTCAGCTAAGGGGGTTTAAAATCTGTACATCAAGTAATAGGTTGTTTACTCCTACTTCTGTAGTAAGATATTTACACAATCTTAAAGACAAGTAATTGTGAACAAGTAGGTGTTTTCCAAAGTTTATAAAGAAAAGCTTTGAATAGCCAAACTTTTGTTTCCTTCATATACAGTAAGGGGAAGCACGGTATTTCTCTCTGTCACGTGTTGCTGACAGAGCTGCCCCGGCGGCCCTGGCTGGCAGAGAAGTGCCTGTCCCCAGCTGATCTGGGGTCATGTTGCCTGGCCCAACATGAAGGCTCTGGTATGGCAGCGAGCATCCTCACCCAGGGAAACCTGCCAGCCCCAGGGCGAAGAAGCCTGCTGAGGATTTGCAATGTTCTCTCTGCAATAAACTTGGGCTTAGGGACAGTGTTAAATAACCATTTTGCCGACTTTTCATTGACTGCCTGGCTTTTGTGGTTTTGCTCAAGGGCCACAGCTCCTTTCTGGAATACTTTTTTAGCCTTTTCCATACCTGGCACTGGGATAATTATATTGCCTTTGATTATGGCCTTGGCTGCTCTCCAGCTCATACTTTTGAGTACATTATAAGGCTGTCTGAGCCCTGCAGAGCTCATTTCACAAAGAGGCTTGTGAATGCAAGCACATCTCTCAGGCTGGCAGAAAATCCACAAGAGCAAGGTGCCTTCGGTGGTATCTGCTACCCACTGCAGCCCTCCCCAGCACCACCCAGGGCAACTTCCTCCTCTCCTCATCTTTTACCCAGGTGAAAGAGTGAGAAACTAGGGCTCCCTACTACTGAGTACCCTTTGATGTAAATATTCAGAGCATGCTGTGTTTGATTGTCAAAAATTTGAGAAAACTGTTCTAGTTGAACCCCTAACCCTACTCTAAGTAGAGGCAAACTTTACAGCCACTTGGTTCTAGTAGCCATCACCCCAACATTAGTTTTACCAAGACAAGAAGACATTGTTATGGCCATAACCATGAGCTACTCTAAAAATTACCAGACTTGTTAACTCCTCCTAGAAAAACTCCCTAGTAAAAAAAAAATACAGTAAATTTTTAGATACTTATCTTTACTGTGTTTAGGAACATAGATTGCCTCAATTCTCACAGTTTCTTGTATAAAGTCTGTGTTAATCAACAGGTATTTGCTATCTATGTCTTTCATTTAGGATTGAGAAGAAATGGGTTTGGAGTGCCTCTTTGGCACCCACAATGTAAAGTAATAACTGTTTTTTTCTTTCACTTGCACGTTTGTCAAGCTCAAATACACTAGAACTGGCAGCTGTTCATTGACCTTAATGGGTAGTGAAAGAGGCCATAAAGACTCATATCCACACAATAGTTGAAGAAAAACAAAGCTGATTTGCTTGTGAAGTGACTCAGACCATGGATAAAATCTGAGCAAGTTTTCCTTGGGTTGAATTTTTCTAAAATAAAATATTTTCTTTTTTATTTAGGAAGTTTGTTCTTAAAGAATGACTAGAAGCACAGATAAAGTGTCAAAACAGGTATTTTATGATTGATCTTTAAAATATAAAATGTGTTTTTATCTTTTTATAAGAAATACAGAACTGACACTAAAGCTTTATATTCTTATTTTTGTGATTAGAATCTAAATTTCTTTGTCTTAGCTACTAAGACTCAAAACTCAAATGGATTTATTTATCAGAAATTTGTTTAATACAAGGAACATGTTGCTATGAAATTCCCATTTAGTCAAATCATTATCCTGAGATCTTGCCATAAAACTCCCATCTTTAATAAACAGAAAAAAAGTGTTTATACTGTTTATAATGTTTAAATGTGTTTATGTGTACTACATTATGCATGCATGTATATGTATAGGTGTATATCTACATATATCCTTATATTTATATCGTAAATGTATATATACAAGATAAAAAAGATGCATATACAAAACTAATTAATTTCAAAGAATGTAAACTATCCAAACAGCTGTTGACATTATTTCCCTGTTTTCTTCAACACAATAACACCTTCTTCGTCAATCTGAAATTTGTCAGTACCATTCAATAAAACTTCCATGATATGCAGCTGCTGTGTCATCTATGCTACATTTATTGCAAACATAAGGCAGAAAATCTTTGGGAAAAACTGCTCTAAAACACTTCTCACTTTACAATTATGTGTGGCTTGTCAATCTGATAAAACTATGATCAAAATCACAGGGAATGTCCTAGAGCTGTTGCTATCTCCCAGTAGGAGAGGTCTATGTGTGCACCTCTTGGACTCAGAGGAAAAGTTTTGTCTATGAAATCCTAGAATCCCATACTCTCAGGAGGAAAATGCTGTCCCAGAAGACATATATGTTTTTTATACCTGTCAGGTCTTCCTAGATGATTCTCTCCAACTCTTCTTCCTCTCCTTTCCACACATCCAAGGGATAAGCATTCCTCCTGACTTCTTCTGTGTCATTTTGTCTTCTCTAAAAAAGATGTTTTTTCTGATTCCCTTGTTGCTTTTTCCCAGATGGTTATAGGACATGCATGAGTATTGTTAACACATCCTGAGTGGGCTCATTTCTTTGAATCCTCCCTGAAAACTGAGGGAAAAGCTTCTCCTACTCCCACCTTTTGGCAATCTTTTATTGGATGAGGAAGTCTTAAGTCTTCTCCCTTGAGAATAGAAGTAAACAGCCCCTATTTTGCTTACCTTAATTCTTCCCAAATTCCTCTCACCGATGCAGACAGAATGCTTTTGTTTGACTGGCCAAGGAAGCAGCTGCTAATAGTGTTAGAAGAAGATTCATGTTGTGTATCAAAATTCTGCCCTTCTGCAATAAAAAATGTAGTCTAGTGTGTGCATTATTAACTGTACATGCTCATATTCTAAATCTTCTTCACTCTTAACATATCTGTAAGTAAATGATGGGTTTATGTCAGTGTTAATAAAAATACAGCTTTTACTCATTCTTACTATAATCTTTTGAAGAAAAACTGAGCATGCTTTTACTTTGGCTTTAGTAAAGTTTCTTAAAACAAAATGTAGTCAGCAGTAGGATACAACAATGAAATAGGTATATCCTCCAGGAAGCTTGTCCTCTCTACACTTAGAGTTTATTTTGTTCTGGCCTCTTGATAACGTATTTGGCTGGAGTGAGGAACGTAATCAGTTCAAATTTGATCTGGTAAAATCAATTTTGCCAGCTTGAACAAATGCATTATATGAAAGAGTGAGAAAAATAAAGACAGTGTAATAAAATCCAGAATTGACAGACTGTAGCAAAAGCCCTTGATAAACCCTGAACACCTCTCCAGATGCCATGTGCCTGTGGTCCCACAGCACCACAGTGTAGGTGTCACTGGAGAGCCAGGGAATGCTCAGCTGGTGGCTGCAGGGTTTATCTCACCAGGAGTCACTAAATGATGAGCACCAGGGAAAAGCAGGAAAGAGCCTTTGGTGCTGACACTTGTATTGAAGAGCCTAGCACTGTAAAAATAATTTTGGGCAATTTTGTCTGCTGCTTGTAGATCTTGACCTCTGTAATTTATCATTATGCTGATTTCCATGAGATAATTAAGAAACAATTCTTTTAATTCTGACCTTTTTTAAAAGGTTGTTATGTAATTTTGATTGGCTTTATCAGCATTTTTGTCTTACATTCCATTTTTTATCACTATGATGTTAATAATGGCTTAATGTATTGGATTTGTCTGCTTTCTGTAACCTGGGACTTCTGAAGTTGGGGATAGGGGACAAAAGAGCATTAAAGCAAACCAGCTCCACAAAAGACTCAAGGAGAAAAACTGACACAAATCTACTAATAAGGTAGCCTAAAATCTAATACCAGGCAGAGCATTTAGGAGATCTCAAGCACTGTATGGTTGTCTGAGGAATCCATGGTTCATTTGTAATTGCACTTACAGCTGATATTTCATTTAGGATTTAATTGTATATCTCCCCTGTGCTGATAAATAATGTTAGTGCTTTATTAAAGCAGATTCTGAATATTTTCCCTTGTCACCCTCCCCTCTGAACAATTTCCTGTCACTGCTGTGGACTGCCATCCAGTGATAGCAGCTCAGACACAAATTATTCAAAGCTTCTTTGTGAATTGGACAGTGATGATGCCCATCTAACATGTAGATGAAACCTGAAGCTCACAGACCAGGTGCATCCTTAGCAGAGTCAAAGAGGAAATTTCTGCACAGGAGTTGAGCCAAAGGTTTGCAGTGGGCATGGAGGTTCTCCTCCTGATGTCTAATGCCCAGCTCTTTGCCCCTACCAATTAATGCTCACTCTTTAGTATAACAAAGGCAATAGCTTAACTAGCCTCAGAGGTTTACAGCCACATGAAATTAATGCATTGTCATCAACTTGAGTGCCACAGTTACAGAATTAAATTGTATAGTGATTAACTGACTGGCCAAAGTGTAGTTCTTGAAACTATTACCTGTGAGTGCCCCACTCCCCAACAATCTAAACCATTGTAGGAGCTGCCTTAGACTACACCTGACCTTGCCTAAGGCTGTGGAAATGCATAACTGCATAACAAATGTGCTTCCTTCCCTCTGTGCGATCCCTACCTCTTATTTGTTTGCATTTAGGAGCTGATGTGGGGGGAGTCTTCCTTGCACATCAGCACTCACCAAGGTGTGCAGGACTGTGCCAACAATGCTGCCTTGTGCTGATTCCTGCTGCTAACTCTGACCTCAGAAAAGTAGTTCCTGATTTCTCAGCATCAAGTGAAGAGCTACTCCCCTTTCACAGGAGCTGACCTAGAGAAAATATGAGATGTTGATAACACAGTTAGAGGGCAATCTGCAGCTTTACACCCAGACGCTGGTAACGTCCAAGGCTGAGAGGTGCTTTCCAAACCTTCCTGTGCAAAGAGAAAAATCCTGCCAGGTGGCCATGGTTGCCTGCAGTCAGGCGTGTGCAGGACTGTGGAGTTTCTGCCTGCACTTCCTTTGCTTTGTGTTTCCTATTTGGCAATGCATTGTTCTAGTTGAGGAGTTTTGGCTGTACTCAGCAGAAGATCCAGCACCACAACTTTTTTATGACACTGCTTTCTTATTTACGTTAATATTTCTTCTTTGTTCATGGTTAATTCAGCCTCTTGGATACTATTTAAGTGTTTGAGAGAGTTTTTTGATATGCCTAATGAAACTC
>WAAG01011881.1:0-12615 GCA_013390105.1 Tichodroma muraria | reverse complement strand
TTTCCTCTTGCATCACTGTTGAAAACCTCTGGAGACAGCATTTTGAGACTTCTAAAACTGCACAGTAAGGAACTAAATAAAAGCTAAATTCATCTCAAGCTACTATTTCTGAGGGCTTTTTTTATCTTATTGCTTTTATTTCATCTCAAGTTACTATTTCTGAGGGGGATTTATTTTATTGCTTTTATTAAATAGGGTTAACTCTGTTCTTTTAGTAAATCTGCACCATTTTCTTAAGCAAAACCCCCTCAAAATTCAATATGATAGTAACAGTACATTGATATAGTATTAGTAGTAAGCAATCATTTTGTTTGTAATTGAATAAACAACAGCAGTTAAAGAACAGCAGATGTCAATACTTGCATAGATAGCCATAAAGCTCTAAATCAATACCTGCTTCCAGTTCCATTAACGAAGACACACTCTCATTCTGTAATGGTTACTTAAAGTGATGCAAGAGGAAATTCTTGCAATTTTTGTAGAAAGTTTACACTATTTGACTTTTTAGTACCAAACTACTTTATAAATGAAAAGGATTCAAAAAGAATAATGGAAGATTTTTCAAGTTTTGACATAAAAAGTTACATAGGCTTTTAGGCACATTTTTTAAGTAGTCCATGTTCATGGGGAAGGAGATGCTTCCGAGTTGCTGCTTCTCCCATTGGAGTGACAAGCAGTGGAAGCCCACAGTTTTACTACTGGTGTCACCTTAAAATGTAGAGTTTAAACCAGATTTACTGAAGCAGAAAGATAATTTGATTTCATTAAAAAAGTAAAGATTGATACTTGTGTAGTTCAAATGTAAGAGGTTTTTTCTCTTTATTAATTGTGATATGCCAAAAATCAGAATGATGGCTGGTAGCTCTTAAAGAAATTATCAGATTCAGACGCAGTTCATGTATTATACACATAATCTTCCAGAAAGGAAGAGAAGGAACTTTATTAAAGCAACTACCTCACAAAGAAGCATTTTAAACTTTAATGTATACATTAATCTACATTAGAGTTTTCAGTGCTAGCCATGATGACATTGTCTTTTTTTTGTATTCTAAAATGTTAAATATGCAATCTTACCTGAAAACATTTTCCATTAATGAATGTGTTTTAGAAAATGCCACTATGACATTACTCTTCCAACACCTGATACCCCAAGACATTCTTGCTTTGGAAATTACTGCAAAATGGCACATTTGTAACAATCATTATTGTTACAAATTGTTTTTATTGTTACAGTCTACATTATTGAAATTATAAAATTACTACCAATATTAATATGTACAGAAAAAAATATTTTAAGAAAACCTAATGCAGCACACTGAAGACATTTAAAAACTCTGGACTGCTCAAGTTACAATCATTCTATTAACATACCTGCAACTAAAGAATTTTCTCAACTTGTTTCCACTTCTGCCTGTTTGACTCACGTCAATTTACAAATCAAGTATTAATCCTTTCTTTTTGAGGGGAAGAGACAAGATAGAGGGAATACGACTACTCTTGTGTTCATCTATTCAATGACAATCTCTTAATTCAGTTTCCTACTTTCATGACTGTTCACGGGGAAATTTTAAAATCAGGCAGTTAAAAAAATATATATCAACCTGCATTCTTTACCCCTTCATTCCCCTTCATTGAAAGTTACTGGGTACCATGGAGACAGACACAATAGAAATACTTGAAATACTGTGTGCCATTCTGTCTTGATCCTGACACTGTGGATGCGTTAGAAGGGAAATGGCAAAACTACCATCATTGGGAAAGGTCATGATGACAGTTTATGGTAAGTCATTCAGCTGTTTCATAGCAACTAGTAAAGAATTTTATTTTCTAAAAAAAGGGGAAAAAAAACTAAAACAAAAGAAAAAAATCTAAACTACCCTGAAATTCTCATACATATATAGTGGAACGGCCTGTTCTTCCATATGAAATTAATAAATTATGCATAACCACTCTAAATCTCCTAGGAAGATAAGTCATTTAACCCTTAATAGCTAGAGACAGAAATAAAATCATGACTTTTGATCATGTATCTCCTCACTAAAGCTCAAAGAGTGAAGACAGAAGAATGAGCTAATACCTCGCACGTATGTGTTGCAAAGTACTGGTAACCAAGCAACAGGCAGGAAACATGTCAGAAAGGAAAAGCATATTTACAGTCCTAACAGTCTCTCATTTATACACAATTATAGATACCAGTTACAAGAGGAGAGGATCAGACTGCACAAAGCAGTCACTGCACCTTTCCTCTTTTATTTTTCCATTTTGCTCTACTACAGATGTTGCCTGGGTTTTAATCGGATTAATCTCACATGACAATATCTGCCTTAATTCCCTTAATTCACAACAAAATAAGCAACTTGCCTAAATTCTGCATGAATAGATACACAAATAGAGAATGCACCCTGAACTTACTTGCTGCTTTTGGGTTTGTATTTTAATAGGATTCTATGTTAGTACTTCATGTGAATGATTCACTTTTTCTGTATGATCAGCACAACACTCAGGAAAAAGAAAATACGTATCATTAGACAAACAAATATATTGTGTATATATATGTTCAGCATGATTATTCATGGAAAGACAGTTTTTTACATACATACACCTGCTTAGAGAGTTCTATCTTTAACCTCGAAGTTTTTAAGACTTAGTCCAAAGTGCACAAGTTTATTAAATCCCCAAATGGAGAAATTCCATTTTTTGTTAATTCATTTGTCCCTTTTAAACATACAAATGGCAAATAGGAAGGTTGTCATACATAGTCATATTTAAGTATTTCTGGATACACAAGTATAGCAGAGAAAATGTCTATCAATGTTTCTTCAAACTAAAGAATCCTAAAAACCCAAGGGAGTAGAGTAAGTAATGAAGCATTAAATACATTTTTAGTCTTATGTTCCCCTTTTAGTTAGCATTTATTGAAACATAACCATTAATGCATGTATTTGAAGCAAGCAGTGGAAGCAGTAGTGACCCTGGTCCTCACTACACCTAAAAGATACTTCCCAAATGCACCAGAACACATACACACAAAAAGACACAAGCCTTTTGATTTGAGTTTTGGTTGGAGCTGTGAGGAAGAAAAGAAATCTTCTCAGGGCAGATTTCTGCTTCTTCAAAGGCAAACTCCATGAATTTTCATTCTTACATAGAATACATTCTATTTTTGATACAAATATTGGTGCTAAATCTAAAGTCAATCACTTTGGACACAAATGACAAGAGGTATTGCTCCTAATTTCTCATAAAAAATTCAATAAATTATATTTATAGCTTTGTAATAAAAATTTAAAAATATGGTAATTGCACAGTAATTTAGAAGCCCAGTATATATTTGATTTTATTTAATCACCATGATACTTGTACTCTTTATTTCAATCAGGACTACAATTTAAATCATGCTCACTGCATTACGGGTTATTAACTCAAAGAAGATTTAATAAAATAACAATATAACCAATCTGATTCTGAAATAAGTCTTAAAAAAGTAGACCATGAAGAGAAACAGGGAAGAAGTACAAGTGGTCATCTCTAGGATTGCAAGTTGCCTCAGACATTTCTTCTTTCAACTCTCAGTGATACAGTAACACTTTATATGCCACAAGAAAAGAAAACTATTTTGTGAAAAATATAATAATCAAAGAAAAGATGGAAACAGTATCATTAACTGTGAGAAATATAAAAGGAAATTGCTAAGTGAGCCTTGCTTGAGTGCTGAACTTTAATAATTCAGATTGAAATGGAATACAGAACAGAAATGGTGACATAAATGCTCGATTATTTTCCCCTGTTTTCACTTCTACAGCTTATGGTATGTAGGGCTATGTTCACTCACATAAACAGAATTAATTCATACAATGTTAATTCTAACAGTTAATAATATTTAGAAGGAAAATCTTTTGGGGATCTTTTGTTCCTGTTCAGACTATTGTGAAATCACAGAACTTGAACAGGCCTCACATGAACATCCAGACATTTTTCCTTCCCAAGCAGGCTCACCTACTCCTCCATCATTCCTGGAAGACTTTTTTCTAACTTGTTGTAGAAGACCTTCAGTGACAGAGTCTTTCCAGTGCCTTTAGTGAGTTTACTCAAAATATCTGGCTGTTCTCACGTAAGTATTATTTTCCCACGTTTAATCTAAACCCTATCTCACTGCAATGTACATGCTACGTCACTTTTCATCAGCACCATGAAGACGTATCCGGGCTGCAGCAGGGGCCTTGCCCGGCAGCAAGCAGCGTGGGAGCCAGCAGTGCTTCCTCAGAGCTGCTCAGATCACCTCTGGAGTACCGCAGTGCTTAGGGCCCCCAGAACTGACACCGGTAACCGGCAGCGAGCTCAGCACAGCCGCTAGGACGCCTGGGGGCTGGAGCACTTGCCTTTAAGGAAACGCTGAGGGAATGAGACTTGTGCAGCCCGTGCAGGAGACGGCTTTGGGGGAGACCTAAGAGCAGCCTGCCAGTACCTACGGGGAGGTTATCAAAATGATTGAGCCAGGGTACTCAGTGTGCACGGAGGGAAGGACAAGAAACAGCGGAAATAAATTGAAATGAAAGGTTCAGACTGGATATAAGGAAAAACATTTTCACCAAGGATCAGGCAGTGGAGCAGGTTATGCCAATACCAGCCTTTGAGACTCCTACTAGATAAAGCCCTGCACAACATTGACCGACCACAGCTGACCTTGCTTTGCTCAAGAGGCCGGACTAGAGACCTTCTGAAGACTCTGATAACCTGAATTATTGTGTGAACCTATAACATCCATACAGCTTCACAGAATTACAGAATCATTTAGGTTGGAAAAGACTTTCAAGATTATCAAGCCCAACTTTTGACTGATCACCACCTTGTCAACTAGACCACAGCACTACGTGCCATGTCCAGTCATTTCTTGAGCACCACCTCCCTGGGCGTCCAAACATCAAACATATAGTCAAACATACAAAGGCTAGACCCCCTATTTAACATTTTTTCTTTACAACATAAGAATGATTGTACTTATTGAGACTGATGGTCTATCACACAGTAACTCACCTCCATGACTTGTGACAAGCAGTTGCCTAAGGCAAAGTGATACAACAAAGGAAGGATATTCTCTCTTCCCTAATATTACTTTGTCACGTTCACCACATTACTTCAACTAAGTGGAAATTTGAAACTGATAACATTTCCAGAATTCTCTAAAAGAACCCACTTCCAAATGCTGTTAAAAGTATGCTAGCTATCAAGTCAGAGATGATCTAGCTAGTGTGAATTTATGCAAAAAAGAAGATATTCAAAGCTTTCATTTTCCTGCTTTCACCTGTTAGCAACGCTCCTCCCTGCTCAGCAGCAAGGCAATTCCTTTGCTCATTTTTGTTCAAAAACCTACAACACAACTAATAGCAGAATAATTTGAAAAGAATGTCATCTTCAATTACTCTTATGCTACATCCTTTGCGTGCTTCCACTCTGCTTTTTTTTTTTTTTACCACAGCAGACTCTTATTCTGTTCCTTCATGACACCAGAATCATACAATTTCTTTGACCCTTATCAGAAGTATCAAATACACATATATAGTGTTAACAAACTGCTGGGTAATCTCTTTCCCAGGCCAAATTCAAATTTTCTGTACTTTGGTTTTGGGTTTTCTCTTAGTTTGAAATGTTCATTTTCTTTTCCTAGTTTTCTCCAATCTTAACTCTCTCAGATTATTTTTCTGTGTTTTCCACCAAAATGACAGTTATGGATCAGTAAAACAAAAATGGGACGCTCAGAATAATTACGGCAAAAAACGTCTGTCATCTGATTTTTCATGAGGATAAACAGAATTACCGTTAGACTGTACCTGGAAATAAATTAATCTGTCCAATATTTAATGACAGAACCCCAATGAAATAATATTTTACAATTTAATACATGCATTCTACAACAGCTCACTTTTCTGTGTCGAGTGCCAGAGCTTCTAAGAGATTTATTTAATCATAAATGTTGAAAAATTTCCACGCCAAACTCACCAAAAAAAGTATAAATACATATTATATCTAGTCACACTTTGTTAGAACAGTGTGTTCCAATAAGGGCTTCAGTAAAACAAAATTACACAACTTGCAGTATCATTTGAAGCATTTATAATTTCTAGTGCACTGAAGTTGCCAAGAAACCATCTGAGAAGCAGATGGGCATTACTGCTGTTAAAATGCAATCAGTTACACCAGAAAAGAATTGTGCCTTTCATACTTACAGAAGAAATAGTACAGTTTCCTATCATTTAATTTCTTATTTTTATTTACAAATAGTACAAATGAACTGATTTTTTAAAATCTGGTTTCCTTAGTAGATTCCACTAGTGGCATCACTACTTCTATTAAAGAACGTGATCAAAAAATAAATAAATCACTATCTAGGCAACATCTCATTCAAAGAATTTCCAGCAACAAGCCACCTGAAACTCTGCCGCTAAAGTTTTTCTTACTGAATGCCATAAAACAAAGCTTCATTAAAATCTTGATTTGCTAAAAAAATAGAAAAATCCAGAAGTTTCAAGACAAGAACTAAATTCTAAATTCTACATTTACTTTCAACTTTCAATACATTTCGTCTTCATATTCCATTATTTTCATAAAATACCATCCATTATAATCATATCCATTACCCTCAATAAATATCATCATTCATCATTATTCACTAGAGATGCAGCCCGCACACCCACGACAAGATTATGGGACTATAGAAGTATAAACTATAAAATATACAAGAAATCTTTTTTCAAAGCCACTATTAGTAATACAAAATTAAGGCTTACCTGAGACTAAGTTTCCATGTTTGATTACTCCAATGTAATTTTTCTGAACATTGGCCTCACCAAAGAAGGTGCTTGTTTATTTCAAGATCAAATAAAGGCCTTCCAAATGGGCATATATATAGTTTCCACTCTTTAACTAAGATATAATTTAACATTTTTGAACGTATATCCTGTGGATTACCCCAAAATGCTGAATAAATTTTGAAGTTGTGCTATCAACATGGTCTGCATAGAAGATTACAGTGATTTGGAACACACAGAGAAGAAATAAAACATCTAAATCAACATGCTTGACATACTTTTATCATGAGCCTCATTACAATTACACAACTATTTTCTGTTATACCAACAGAATATTCGTCATCTCTTTTACTTTCAGAAGTAGATCACCTGATCAAAAGAAACCACGTTTTATAATAAAGGGTATTTTTTGTACTCAGCTATCCGCATTTGGACCAGTTTCAAAGCCAAGACTGTTAGCCAAGGTGTTTCTACAGATAGCAGCATCTTTGGCTGTTGGAGGTAAATGTCATCTTTAATTCATTAAACAAACAGCACTTCTTTTCTCCTAGGCAGAAAATGCTGTCAGTCGTAATATTTTCAAGGTATTTTTTAATACATTTAAGATACTTTTTGCAAGAGTTTTTACTGAGATAACAGGAAAGAGGATGATGAAAAAGGAGGTCTCTGAAGCATGTACCTCTATCCACACACCCAATGAACAATATAAAAAAAAAAAAAGGCACTGAACTGTTAACTGCCTCAACTAATACGCAAAATAGTCTCAAGTGTTTCTAGGATCTCACTGATTGATAGAATGCAATGAAATTGCTCTCATTGCTCATTGTTCCTAAAGCTACTGAAAAGCATTGCAGCTGTTTCACAGATCCCATTTGCTTCTAGAAGGTGATTTTTTTATATATCCTGGACCAGTCAAATAAGAGCTGAACAACATAGACAACAGTTAACTTCTATATTCTAAGATTTAATTTCTTTTTTTTATGTCTCTCTGTTAAACATGATACTGCAACATTGTTGCAAAATGTGGATTATGTAAAAATCTTTTTAAGAAAGGATGTTCTTTGATTTTTGATTTTTTTATGCTTTCAAGCCTAATGAACAAGAAGGGAGATTTAATCCATGAAACAGAGAGCAGCTAACAAGCAAGTGCCAAGTGATGTCCATGAGTTAGAAACACAAATTACTTGTTGGTAGAATTGCCTTGTTAAGGCACAGAGCTGGACATGCTTCAGCAATCCCAGACCCAGGGGGAGGTTAACAAGGCTGGGGAAGTAGGATGCCCACTGAAAGTGGACACAAAGAATGCAGAATTTATAGACCACCTGGCAGAGCTCCCAAGATAAGGAAGAAACCAACAAACCCAACTCAGCAACTGTGCTGAAACTGGCTCCAACTGCCTAAAAGGTAATTCCAGCAGGGGAGATTGCGACCACTGGAACAAGGAACACACCGACTGAAAAAAAAAGAAAGCCTGAACATGTGGAGTAATCAGTGTAGGAAACGAGAGAATCATTAACCAATAGAAGATAGGATACTAATAAATAAGAGAACTATGCAGCTTGTAGCCAATGAACACTAATTCCTTAGTCTGCGAAAATGTACAAATAGTAAAAATTTTTGATAGTTGATTCTTGGCTTGCTGCACATAGGTAACAAATAGGATTTTTGCAGCACCCTTCCCACTCCCCACTCCCTGCAGGGAAAAGGGAAAAAAATGGTC
This sequence comes from Tichodroma muraria, assembly GCA_013390105.1. NCBI lineage: Eukaryota > Metazoa > Chordata > Aves > Passeriformes > Sittidae > Tichodroma > Tichodroma muraria. Next base: position 4,089 of record WAAG01011881.1, on the reverse strand, counting down.
CTTGATGGCTACCCCAAAAAAATTAATTCAAATTGTGGAAAACAGGTGACTGGGAAGATATACTATTCCTCAAAAGGCAGGTCAAACAAATCTCCTAGAAAGACAAAGGACAGAACAACAAAACTTCCCTCTGACTACACAGCCTATTCCATCTGAGGGCAGATTTCACAGAACACTACTCGATTCAAATACCCAGCAGGAAGCAAAGCCTGACACTTTTAAAGATACTCAAAGTCTCTGGCTGAACAGAACCACAGTTTAACTTCCTATTTCTTCCCATCACACAAGTGGTCATGTGTCTGTAAGAGATACTTTAACTGCATAGATGCCTTCTTCTGCAAGCACTGAATTTTAATGATCATCTCTATTTTAAAGTGGCAATCAACAAGACAGGCTTTCCTAAAAAGCAGTTCTCTGAAGTATGCTAGAATGAAACGTAGAAGTTGTATGCATTAAGCATAACAATGGGAATGGGCAATCCTGCTCTGATGATGCTGACATATATCTGTATCTGCTCGTGTGAGACACACATTCCTGTCCTGCGGGAACCACAACTGCAAGATAGGGCCTGAGGCTTCCTCTGTGCTTCTGCACAGCCCTGCTGCCTCTCACCCAGCTCTTGATGGCCAGGCCTCCTTGGTCTGCAAATCTTTCCTCTTTTACCAAAGCACGCATTACACGTGGCCTGAAGGAGGGTACTGAGACAGGAGTCTTTTACTGCCATTATGCAGGATGCCTACAGTGTGGCAGGAGATCATGTGATGAATCACAGAAGCATGAGTCTTGTGCTCCCCTCTGAGACTTGACATCTGTGTGACTGGAAGAAAAGACAGATTCCTTAAAAATAAGGCTGAGATAAGGCATAAAGCACAATACTCATAATGCAGCTGACAAATGCATTCATACATTGAGTCACTCAAAAAAGCACATAATGAAAAAACAAAGTATATATTTTCAAAATCCCCAGCTGAGTGGAAATGGAAAATAATTGCATTAAAGTAATATTTAAATAACTAGATAATTATTAAAAGTTATGGAGAGTTTCCTACTGTACAATCCTACTCCAGATGTAGAAAGAAGCATTGGACACTAAGGTGTAAGCGTGCACTTTTTCACCTGTAGTTTCAGTGATAAAACCAGAATTGCATGCCCAAATAGGTGTTTGAAGACGCTATCTGCATTACCCCAGCACTACTCAGCAGGAGGCTAATTCTCTCCCAGGACATCTTTACTTGACAAACTCTTAAAAATGCAATTTAAGAAATTGTAACTGAGCATAACTCAAACAGCATGCAAACAGATAAGTATTGCATTACATTTAGATTAGTTTATCCTGCAAATATAGCATCCTTGAAATTGTAAAAGAAACATGAGGTATCAAAATACAGTCTTTCTAAAATAATTTTAAAACTAAAGAGAGCTAAGTGGAATCTGTCACAAATAATTATAAACGTGTTCTACTGAGATTTTTTCCCAGTTCCCAATACTGCAGCAGTAAATCCTGAAGAGGAAAAAACCCGTTCAACCAAACATCAAAACAAAAGAGAACATCCTCCTTCTGAGACACAATCCAAGTCTCTGCTCAACAAGTGTGCAGAGATAAACTTCAGCTCCCAGGATTCTTTAACTGAATAGTGAAGTGCTGACTAAAATGCAAAAGAATGAATCTCAACAAAGAATGCCCCTACATCTATATAAAACAGCAAGATAATGTACTCATGATACAGAGACATTTGTAAGTTTCTCATTTTTCCTGATTTTTTGGCCTTCCAGTGTGCACTCTCAGTGGTGCCTCATTCATTGATACGCCCCTTCCAAACAAGAGCTGGATTTCCTTCTCCTTTAGACTTCCTTTTCTATTGTTAGAACTAGCTTTTAATTAGCCTGTGAAAGTGAATTCATTACTTCCTTAATTCTTAGTTCTGGCAAAGGCTCAGGAGATGTTTTTAAACTGGTAAAATTATAGGATTAAAATGCATAAACCATAAAAGGTTAATCAATAAACTGGACAGTAACATACAGAATTTGGAAGAGCAAATTAAAATTCCAATATCTTTTATATTATGAATTCATTACTTAATGGGCTAAATTTTAAACTGTACCACTGCAGTAGTCTTTAATTGTGTCCTAATTATTAGGCAAGTTCAAATTATATTTTTTGTGTACAGATTTCACTTCAAAATTGCCAAGCTTATAAAATGAGTCTTTAGAAAAACCTGCACACAATCTGAAAGCAGGAAGAAAGGACTTCCCTTTCCTGAATTATACATGTATGAAAGCAGAGATACAGCAGGAAGATTACTGAGGTTTTTGAACAAGACCTGTTTTTCTACCTCTCGATGATTCCTCACTTACTGGGAAACTAGCAAGTTTTGTGGGATAGCTCTGCCCTGCTGCAGAATGCAAACACCAAGCTCATTTGTCACATCACAAGACAGAGAATGCACCACACAACATCACTATGAAACCACCTGAATTACAGGCATCGGTTCTTCAGACACATGACTGACTATCTGCTGGGTGACATCTACACACATGGCTCCCAAACAACGTAAGTTTTTAACCTAGGAAACAACCTACGGGAAAGTAATAACCTTTAGATAAGTCTGAAACTTAAAATTTGAACCTTAGCGCAACTGAAGACAGAACAACAGAATTTCAGTGAAATTAATGTTTATCTATTAGAAAGGGAAGACACAAAATTTTGTATTAGTCAATGTCCAAAAAGCTTTTTCAATTTCAGTAATTTTGCAGCCACGTAATATTTTTTAATGTTTTCAAAATTATATAAGACATGAAGTAAGAAGAAAGGGAACCTACTGCTGATTGCTTTTTGGAAGNATACTGCTGTTCTGAGATGCAACTGACATCAAACCTTATCTTTTACCCCAATTGTCACTGATAAAGAGGGAGATCTTTCAGAGGATTTCTAGCAAAACCTTTTAACTAAGCTAAGTTCAACAGCTCCAGAGAACTGCCTTACAGATTTCAAAATTTCTGTAGACAGACTACAGTTTATCCAAAGCCTGCAGCATTAAACAACTCCTTTCCATGATTCCTCTCATCTGAAATTTGCTATTGAAGAACAGCACCAAGCCATGATTCTGTTCAGATATTTGCTCCTATGAAGACAGTTGCAGGGATGAGACGAAGTAACTTCTCACAGCTATAAAGTCTGCAAAGGATGCAAAATTTTCCATTACTTCTTACTTATCACAGAAAGGACAAGATCTTTTACAATGACAATCACAACAGGATACAGAACCTAGAAAGCAACTAACCCTTCATGCTTAAATTTAAAATTAATCCTCCAGGTCTAAGAGCCCTCCGAAAATCAAAACTCCATGAATTCAGGGAATGGGGAGGAAGTAAAAGGAGAAACTAACAAAAGATGATAGAAGTACAAATGCAGACTTCTGTAAAACCTAGAAAAAGAAATGCCATTTAATACATTTATTTATATGTATTTAATACATTTATAGAGTTTTGGCTGTTAAGTCAGTTGGGAAAAAACTCTCAAAAGTAATTTTCTGAATATGATTTTAAAGCCATGCTATAGAAAATGGCTAACAATTAAACCAATTCTGGGAGGGAAAGAGAAAACACATTAAGAAGTGAAGCAATAAAAGGGCAATGAAGTGATCAGACATAGGATATCCAGGTTGACTATTTCACCTGTCTAGAATCAAACAAGAAGTCTGTGCTGAAGGCATTAAAGAGCTTTTAAAAAAACTATTTATAAGGTGAGAAGCACCTACAATCTTTCTTCAGAATAAGATATACTTAAATAAATACTTTCCAACTAGGGTGATTAAATTAGATATATTTTCCTTTAAAAGTAAAAATCAAAGAAATATTCCTTTGAAATGAACAGCTGTGATCACTACAGACCATTCAAATCAAATTAGTCTTTCTTTTAAAGTTAAACGCTGCTGCTGAAGTTTTACAAACATCAACCAAGGTGATACAAATGTCTAAATAGCTGCCACTATATTTTATTACAGTGAAGTAGAACCATAGATTAACTAAAGAAAAAAAGAACATGCTTCAAATTTAAGTCATTTTATGTAAGTGAAGACTTCAATTCAA